>JAJOOH010010866.1:0-27641 GCA_029582605.1 Solanum gracilifrons | reverse complement strand
TTTTAAGATATTAATGTATTATTTAAAAAATATAAATTTTCTATAAATTATCAAATTTACAAAACCTAGTTAAATACAAATGGAAAATAGTATTAGTACGAATGACTAATGACAAAACATTTTGTCCTTAAAAGCATAACTTTTAGCGGCGACTCTATAATATTTTTTAAGACGGTCATGTTTTCATCATAAAAGTGTAACATTTGGTGACAAGATTATTTTTTGTCCCAAAATAGCCTACTTATTACCTACGAATTGACTTTGTATTTTATGACAATTATGATCGTCTCTAGTTATGACATTCTATAGTGACAATTTTGTTTTGTGAGTAAAAGAAATATTTTTAGTGACGACCTAATTGTTTTCAACTACAAAATTATAAAAAAATTAAAGTTGTCACTAATTTATACATTTAGGGACAAAAAGAGAATTTGAATGTAAAAGGCAGTTTTTTGTGACGGAATAATGTTTGTTCAACGACGAAATACATTTAAATTTAGAGACAAATGACGTCGTCACTAATTATATAATACAATAAGTGACACATCAGTTTCGTCGGCATTAATGACCTTTTTAGTGACGAAAAGCTACCATTGTCTACAAAAAAATATAATTTCTATGATGAACAAGTTTGTCATAGATACTATACATTTGGGGACGAAAAATATTTTCGTAGTAAATAGAACTATAATTAGTGACGAAACACTAAGTTGTGCCTGTATACATTTGGTGACACACGATTTAGGGACGAATGCTTGACGATTTTTTTTCATCACGGAAGTTTTTTGGTGACGAAATATGTGCTTTAGGTGACAAAATTATTCGTAACTGAAAATCAAATTTGTTGTAGTGAATTCAGAGCACAGATCACTCAACAAATTACTAGTAGGATATAAGAATATTAAAAATACTACCTTGGTGTGAATTTGTGAAGATTTAAAACGAGGGAAAGCGAAGGATTTTAAATTTTTGGAACTTTGGTCAATATAAACCATCCAGTTTGTGCTTGTTCGGCGACATTAGTTTCGATCGCCGATCCATTTGGCGTCTTGCTAAGTGGTCCCTTGTCCCACCGATCGTTACAGACTTGCCAATTTCTTGGGATCAAGATGACGGTCTAAGTTGAAATTGCCGATTTGGTCGGCGATGCGCCGACCTATTCAACGGTTCGTCGACTAATCATTTTCTATCCAATCTGTAATGTGTCACCACTTTCCTCATTCAAGCCTACACCATTAACACACCATTATTTGTAAAAGCAAATTTAAGCATTTAAAACCTTGAGTTGCCTCCCAAGAAGCGCCTTATTTAACGTCGTGGCTCGACGCGAGTCCTTACTCATTCCCCATTGGTTGGGTTGGCCCTAGTGTTACTAGGTAACCCCAATAGTTTTTTTGAGTGAAGAGGAGGCATCGCATAGTTCAGGAGTGTCTTGATCAGCTGGATCGATCAGAGCCAACCATTTGACTCAACACTTCAATACTCTCCTTCATTTCTTCCAACATTTGATCTTGTTCAGTGATCTTTTGGAGAATGATTTGGAGTGTGTCTTCAACGCGGTTGTTCTCCCTGCATCTGGACTACTTCCTCTTGTGAGGAGGTATGTACCTCCCTTGATTCTTGCACAGGTTTTCCACCTCTGTTATTTTGGTGGCTAACTCCTGTAGCTGAGTTACCAGTGCAGGTAATGTGAAGTCTCTCTCAACTTCTTGCTTCTTCTCAGCCAAGTTTCAACCACTTCCCTCAGCCATGCTCAGGAAACCTGCCTACACCAACAAACTTAAAGAAAACAAAACTAAAAATAAGGTTAGTAAACTACGGCTAAGGAGAACGAAAATTTTACTAATCTAAAAATTTTCATCTAACACCACTCCCCTGCAGTGGCGCCATTTTGATGTTTCAATTGCGTAATCAACGACACAACCTCCAGTACAAGTGTTAACGAATCGTGCAATAGTATAGTAACCCAACCAAGGATTGGTGTCGTGTCCCAAGGGAGCGGTTTTGAGAATTAATAGAAAAATAAAATCTAGTTCTAAGTAGTCGTAGCTAAAGACATTAACGATTAAAAACATTGTAAATTAAAGGGGGACACAAAAGTGTCAAATATCAATTTGGGAGTTTGTCACAAGTAAAGCAAAAACAACAAAATTAACAAGAAAATCAAGTATGGGGAAGAATTCTTGGGGTGTGACCGCAATACAAGTTGAGATAAATAGTTGGGTACATGCCTTCGATGGGAAATTTGCAAGATAATAGTGACTAGGCTAAGCTTTAGATGGAAATAAGTTCCCTCTCGGACAACTTACCCTATTTCAAATATGTTCCTCTCGGACACCCATTTTCCACATAAAGACCAGCCTACGCCTTACCCCACTCACTCTCTCGAGCTGAGTGTTAGGATATGGGACTAGGGCTCACCCTCTCGAGCTGAACCTGATGTCGACCCACTTCTTAGGCCATCAGTCTAGTGGTCTTTGTTTCGTGACCTCTCTCTTGGGCAAGCCAAAAACACATGGGTGACTTTGTATTTGCAACTACAAACCCATTTAATTAAACCACAACCACTAGGTGAAATCACCATTAAAATACATCTAACCTATCAGCAAGCAAGGCCCAACAATAATATCAACACATATTTTCTAAATCACACCCTAAGGATAGGGGGTTTTAGCCACACATCAAGAAATAACAAAATACACCTAAAATGATAGTGAAATCAAATGGGTATAAGAAATTAAACCTTGATTTAAAGCAAAGGAAGAAGAATAGAGAAGACCCACTTCCAACTTAGGGAAGATGAACTCCTTTCTTCATGTTTTCCAAAACCCTCTCCAAACTTGAGAGTAAAATAAAAAGTACTAAAATTATATTGTCTAATGAAACCACAAAATTTGATACTAAGCTATAACTCTCAACGAGTATTTATAGTTTTCAAAAATCTGTGTTGCGGCGGATCGTTCGGCGATATTAGTCAGAATCGCCAATCAACTAGGTGATTTGTCCTTTGGTGTAGTTCATCATCACCGTCTTGCACCATCGTTCGGCATCGTTGTGCTCTGGGTCATTGGGAGGCGTAGTACTACTTCGCCGAACTCCTTGGCGATGCGCCGACTGCTCCCTTTTTCTGCTGACTTGATCGTCTCCTTCAGGGCTCAGCACACTGGAATAAAAGGCGAAGTAAGAACCTTCATCGATTCGCCAAGTGAACTCGACGATCCTCAGGTCTTCATTTTCTTGTTCTTTTCAGCCTTTTTGTTCCTTTTTGTGAAGTAGTGTCCATGCTTTCCTTCAAACTTTAAATTCCTAAAACTTAAAGGTTTTCATCAAATATTGAGATAAAATAAGCATTTGAGGACACAATTTTTATTAAAATATAGCCCTAAATGAGTCTAATTTGTGGACTCATCACTGCTCCATTACCTCCCAAATGTACTGCTGCTGCTATTTCCCGGCCCCCGCTCACTCAGGCTGCATTAATACGGATGGGGCAGTTAGCCCATTTTATTGATCGTTGTGCTGTAAGACTTGAGGCCTCTATTTCGGGCATGATTCAGACAGCCCTCGTTGATGCTGTGACACCCTTAAGTGCTACCATTGATGTCCTTGCGGCTAGATTAGCGATGTGTGAGCGTGGCCAAGGGGTCACTGAGAAGGTGATGACTCTACATGTCGTTATTGCTGCGCTGAGGAGAGTGTGGACTAGCTGAAGTCCACTGATATGTGTATGATCTTAGGGACGATGGAGATCCCAGATGTGCCAGCTGAGCCTGACATGCCTCCGGCTACCACCGGAGATGATGTTCGAAGTGAGGAGGCATCTAATCCCAAGTCTGAGGTGGAGACGGATGAGGAGATGCTTGGGGTTGCTGAGGAGGGTTCTTACGAGGGCCTTACGGAGGCTGATCAGGACATGGTCGATGCAGTTGTGCAGGCTTCTTTGGAAGATACACCCTTGGCTGACCCTATTGGAGCAGGTACTGTTGATGTGACTCCGGACACTGATGCCCAGGTTCAGCGCACTACACCGGGCACTGATGCCCCGATAGATGGAGCGACTGTGTAGACAAGATCTCTCTTCACCTCTCTCTCTATCTTGTCTTATTTTATTGAATTTTGGATATTTTATTACATTTGAGGACAAATTGCTTTTGTTTTGTGGTGGGGTGAGGCCCACCTTTTGTGACTATTGTTTTGTCTATATATTTGGGTTTTGTGCTATTGATTGTGTTTTGGCACTGTATTTTATGGATGTTTGAGCTAGTGGCTCCTTATTTTGAAATGTAAATAATTTTTTTGCCACCTCTTGATTGTGTTTAAATGTGGTTGTTCTCTTGCAAATTTGAGTATCGATCTTGATCAATACCGATGACTTGAATAATGCTCATAATCGAACAAAAATGAATGTGCAACTACAATGAGGCCAAATGAAGTTGCATAGGCAATATGTGAACTTTTTGCATCTCGTTGTGACTAGCCGGTTATTGAATGAGTCTCTTGTGATGATCATTGCACACTACCAAAAGTGTGGAGTCTTGTTTGATATTGGTGGCAATGCCTTATGTGATGAGCTTACCGTGAAACATGTGTGATGACACCTAGAATTTTCCCCGTTGGTCCGGTTGACTAAGTGATGCAATCTCTTGAAATGATCTTAGGCAACTTTGAAGAGTGAAACAATTTGACATTATACCTCTTTTGTGTCCAACCTTGTGAGTGTGTGATCTTTGCTTGAACACCCTTTGAGCCTTACCCTTTTTATTGGAAGAGGCTTGATGCAAATTGTGACCTTTCTTTATCCCTTCACCCTTAATCCTCGTGAGATGTGGTTGATTTGAATATCCAACTTAGGCCAAGTTGGGGGTGTGGTGAAAAGAGAAGGTAAATCAAGAAGTGCAAATAAGTCCCCTTTGATCCATGATTGGAAAAATATGAAACCCCTCCATACCAAAAAACAAAAAAGATAAAAAGAAGAGAAAAATGAAAAAGTTGTGGAATAAAGTTGTGAAAATGCAAAAGAAGAAAAGAAATAGGGTGTCCAATAGTCCATGGAAAGTGAATAATGGGGTGATCACCCCCATTACAAGTCTTGAAAAGACCTTTTTGATCTTGAGTAAGCTAAAACAATTGTTGGTTGGAAAATAAGGGCAAACTTATGGGTGAAATCATGCATTGTGTTCATCTTTGTGAGTGTGAGTGTTGTATTTGATTCCGGAGCAATAAGTTGTTCAACCATTGTGTGTGAATATGGAATCATTCTTTGTGTGAGGGAATTTGAGTACCTTTGTTGAGCTTGAACTTGCATTTGAAGCAAGTATTGTGAACTTGAGAATCTTTGATAATGGTGAGTCACAACTTGAATCTTTGAATGCACAATTGATCCTTGCATGAGTAAGTTGAGTCTTTTTGTGTGCATTTATGATTGACTCTTGGGTAGCACTATTTGAGACATCCTTTTTGAACTGTTGAACTTGAGTTTTACTTGAGGACAATCAAAAGTTTAAGTAATGGTGTTGATGAGTCCATGGTTTGGACTCATTTAGGGCTTTATTTGGATAGATTTAGTGTCCTCAAATGCTTATTTTGTGCCAATAACTGATGTAAAATCATTGATTTCCAGGTATTTGGATTGAGGAACAAAGCATGGAAACTAATGGGCAAAAAGGAACAAGACAGCTAAAGGAACGAAGAAAAGAAGGCTTGTTGATCGCCTAATCCATTGGGCGAGTCGCCGAATGGCTATTATCTCACCTAAAGTTCCAGTGTGCCAAGCCCTGAAGGTAAAAATCAAGTTGGCGATAGAAAGGAGCAGTCGGCGTGTCACCGAATGGTTCCGCGATGCAGTGTTGGATCGCCCAAAGTTACAGAACTTGAGGATGCTGAAGGCCAAAGCAAAAAGGCGATGGAACTGTCCAAAGGGCGGATCGCCGAATTGATCGGCGATCCCAACTTACTGCGCCGAATGGTCCTTCGCAGCATATTTTTGGCGACTATAAATACATTTTTTAATATTTAGTTTAGTATCAGTTTTCATAATATAGAATTTATCAGTTTTTGAGTTGGAACTCTGAGTTTGGAGACAAACTTTTCCTAAGCTTTGAAGAATTGAAGGTTTTCATTTTTAAGAAATTGGAAGTGGGTCTTTGAAATTCTTCAATTTGGACCTTTGTAAAGACAAAATTAATCTTACCCAGTTGATGGAAACACAATTTGGTAAAGATTTCTATCTTTTTAAGTTTTCTTGCTAAAACTCAATTCTTGGTGTGTGATTATGTGATTATTGGTTGATTTAGCTTATGGGTTTTGTTAATTGATAGTTTAAATGTTGTTTAGAAGTGATTCAATCAATAATTATGGTTTAATTTAAAGGGTTGCAGTTGCAAATGCAACTCTACCTTCGTGTTTTTGGCTTGCTTGAGAGAGAGGTTTTAAAACCAAGATTACTGAATTGATGGTCTGGGGGTAATGGATTGTCATGGGTTCAGCTTGAGAGAGTGAATCCTAAATCCTTTTGTCACGACCCAGGGGTACCCCCTAGACATAACACGGCATACCTGACCCCGAAAGGGACTCATACAAGCCCTTAGCATAATCATAACATAAGACGTAATAATGATGCGGAAAAATTTAAAACTTTTACAATAGAAGTCTTTTTCATAAAAGAAAATCATAAGATTCTAGACCTTGTCTCATACACCATCTAAAACCATAGAATACAATCTTAGGGACATAGCCCTTTACAACATAGTCTTGAATATAGAAAGTACAATGGAAACAAGAAATGAATAATCCATCCTCGAACTTGAGGACTCACCAAGCTTAGGGAATAGTCAACCCAAGCTTCACTTGAAAGGAGAAGTGCATCTCAACGATCGGAACCTATACTTATAAGAAAATGTAGAGAATATGGGTAAGCACAATTAATTGTACTAAGTATGGAGCAATGCACAAAAATCCTTAAAATATGCATAAAAGGGACATTTAGTTGAAATCATGCATTTGTTGAGTTTAAAAGCCATCATGCACATTTACAGTCATCACATAGTCAAATCATATCATAGGCAACCCTAGGCCACCATAATCATGTATAACATACCTTGCCCTCATCCATAATCAACATTCATTGACAAAGAGACATTCATGTTCATGGTTCATAATAAGGAAAGTCACTTTAAATATCAATTCATATCATGCATACTTATATTCATACATCTTCATGTCATAAGGAAACCACATCATAACTACTTTATAAGTCTACTTGTGCAATGTACAAGTGAAGTCACATACCCCCACTCACACTAAGTAAAGCTCATTAAGAAGTCATAGATATAGCTCATATTCATGTTCATGTTCATACTCATGGTTCATGGTTCATATTCATATAAAACATACATTTACTCAAAAAACATCATGTCATCAAGCACATACCACAATCAGTATCAAAGCTTACTTGTGCAATGCATAAGTGAAGTCCCATACCTCCACTCACACTAATCAAAACCCATTGAGTAATCATAGCACATAACTCATGTTCTTGTTCATAGTTCATATTCTTGTTCTTGTCATGTAGGGAAATATAGCCTTAACCGACATAGACCATGTGAGCTACATGGAATCCAGTGTCATGAACCCACACCGAAAAGAGGTGTTCTACTTGCCTAAGGTAGAACTAACATGTTTCGCTTATAGGTGGATCCACTAGCTAACAACCTATGTGGGCACATAGTTATGGGATAGGGAGATAGCTACTAGAAACCCGGACTAACTGAGGTATAAAGTTTCCATCTCTTGTTCCTATCTACTCGGTGCTAAGCTTAATTCCCTTTAATAATCATGTTAAGTCTTTACTTAAATTCATGTTTATGGAAAGGTGACTTAACACTCAATCTAATACAACATCATGGTAGCTCATGGATTCATTAGGTGAGAATTGCCTTTCAACCTTAGAATCATTAATATGTGAGTAAACCTTTCACATCATGTTCATAGTGTTTCATGAGAATGACCTTTCAATCAACACAACAATAGTATCATAATCATAGTCCTTTCATGCATAGTCATGTGTAAGGGTATAGGGGAGAAGGATCTTGCAACAACACCACAATTCCACAATAGTCATATGATCATTACCATTTAGGTGAATCATGAGTTCATATGCAATCCTCATCAACATGTGTAAACCCTAGCAAGTTTCCCTTCAAGGCTATAAATCAAGATTAACCCTACCTTATAGAATTACTACATTAGATAAAGGGATAACATGATTCAACAACATAATACATGTAAACACAATCAATTGTCAAGCTTCCGTGATCAATCAAGTCACACCTTAATTCACAATTTAGGAAGAAGGGGAAATCATGGGTCCATAGGAGATTTTCATAAAAATCCATCAATACTCTATTAATCCAACCATAAATCATCATAATCAATCATAATAAACCATAATTAAACAATTGAAATCGTTTTGGAAGAAGACCCATGACTAAATTGAAACCTTAGGTTTTTGAAGTCTTAAAAACATAGTTTGAAGGGGCTCTGTGGGTGATAGCTACCCAAGAATGAAAAGCATCCATACCTTAGGTTTATTTCCACAAGAAATTGGAGAAGAAAGGTTGGTTCTTGAACTCCTAGCTTGACCTTGACCTTGCTCTTTAATGGAGTCTTAGAGAGAGAAGTTTTAGAGAGGAGTGGTAGGTACTAGTTTAAGTCTTGAGAGTTATGAGGTGTTAAAGAGGTGGTTACTAGTTAATATATACTTATATATGCCTAAATAACTATTATAAAACGTCCCCACCCTTAAATAATTAAAATAGGAACTAATTAAAATGGTAGACTCTTGGCCGAATTGAGGTAGCTTTTGCGAACCCCATCCACGACCCCCCACCTATGGGGTGTGGATGGACCCATGGACCGTACTGGTCACTCGTGGTTTGGGTCTGTGGCTTGCCTTTTGGCCTTGATCCAGGCCTCACTCACGAGCCCCTACCTACGGGGCGTGAGTTAGTCCATGGACCGTACTACATGGTCGTGGTTTCTTTCAAAGACTAGGAGATTTTGGGGAGTATGGGGAAGACTAACTCTTGACTCACGACCCCTACCTATGGGGCTTGAGTCCACCCACGAGATGTGGGTGCCCATTTCATGAGTCAAGCTGTTTTGACAACTTTTTGGGGCAGTCCATTGGCCCTCCTCAAGGACCCTTTGGGGATCCTTGGGGAGCCATGCCTTGACGTTTAGGCACTAGGACCTTAGTACTAGCTTAGGGAAATTATTTTAGGACACAAATCTTCATGTTAATCGTATTTAGGCTACTAATTTACATGTTAGGCTCTAGCTTAGGTCATTAGATTTTCGGGATGTTACACATTTTCCACACATTCAGCTCGAGAGAGTGAATGGACTAAAGCGTGGGCTGTTCTTATTTGTTACTTGTTGGTGTTCGAGAGAAACCAACTTGATTCGGAGTAAATTGTTCGAGAGAAAGTTTATCCCCACTAAAGTCTAGCTTATTCACTGATTTATAGCTATTTACTAACAATTGCAATTACCCATTTGTCTACATTAGCCTATATTCCAATCACATCCCAAGAACCCATCTCATTACTTGTTAATTCGTGTTATTTTCTAGCTGATAGTTAAAATCAAAACTCCCTTATTTGACACTTGTGTCACCCTTTAATTTGAATTATGCTTTTATTCGTAAATGTCTATTCCTATGATTGGCTTGAACATATTCGTACTTTGCTATTGAATCTTAAACTCATACCACTCCCTATAGGATTCGACCCTAACTCATTTAGTTGTGTTATATTACTAACTAACGATCGTTGACGCTTAGAATTGGATCAATTGCCTTTGAATTGTTATTAATCAAGGGCCAACTATTTCGATATGTTATCAAGAAGATTTAAATAACACCCGTAATTGGAAAGGAACACGTGATGTACCTACACTTCTGATTGTAGCTTTTGCAGTTAACAATTTAGTGTGGCATCTACCTTTTCAATCGAGGATTTGGCAAACAATCATTTGGTGCTTAACCTTAAACCCTCATTGCGGAGTTGGTTAAGACCACGGATGCTTTAGCTTTCATTGGAGACTTGGCAAGAGACCACTTGGAGAATCCACCTTTCGTACGGCGCTGGCGGAATCAACTTGTCACTTTGAATTCAGCTCATAATTTTATCTTGCTTGAATCTTCAGCTTCGCGTGTATGTAGTACAAAATTCATAACCGAAGTAGCAGTGTTGAAATCATGAGTTTCTAATTTCGTTGGAAGTAAGACTCAAAGAAATACTATATATGTAAAAATCACGGTCAAATACTTTATGGATTGATACACATATTACTTCGAAGTCAGCTCACAATTTTGTCTAACTCGGATCTTCAGCTTCGTGTCTGTAGTAGAAAATTCATAACTCAAAGTAGGAGTACCAAAATTGTAAGTTTATTTTTCCATTAGAAAGAGGACTCAAATAACTACGATATGTGTAAAAACCACAGTCAAAGATTTTACGGATTGGTACGAATGTTGCTTCGAAGTTAGCTCACAGTTCTATCTTTCTCGATTCTTCAGTTTCGCACATCTGTGGTACAAAATTCAAAACTCAAAGTACGAGTATTGAAATCATGATTTTATTTTTCCGTTGGAAAGACAACTATAATATCTATAACATATGTAAAAATCACATCCAAAAGCTTTATGGATTTTTACATACATTGCTTCAAAGTCAGTCCATAATTCTGCCTTGCTCAGTTCTTCATTTTTACGCTCCTGTGGCAAGAAAATCATATTTTGAAATATGAGTTCCTAAATTACGGGCTTCTTCTTTGCTCATCTGTGGCAAATTTGAACTCACGTGCTAGCTATATAATTTTAAAGAGCTAGTGTGATGATCACGCAATGCCAAAAAACCTTTTTTTATTCTTGTGACTGAGCTTAGAGTGATTACTCCAAGCACCTACATACCTTGGTGAAGAGGATCAAGTCATATTATAGTTAAAGATGATGATTTTTTTTTTAATTTTGGATCGTAGACAATTTATACTCTTGCAGGCCAGGAGTAACATGCAGTATATGCTTATACCTTAAGGAGCGTTGTAAGTTGCAGTTTAGGCTCATGCATCGAGGAGTATTTCAATTTGCAGTTTAGGATCGTACGTCAATGAGCGTTTCAACTTGTAGTTTAGGCTCAAACGTCAATGAGAATTTCAACTTGTAGTTTAGGCTCATATGTCAATGAGCGTTTCAACTTGTAGTTTAGGCTCGTACTTTGAGGAGCATTATAACTTTTAGTTTAAGCTCGTGCATCGAAGAGCATTTCAACTTGCATTTTAAGCTCGTGGATCGAAGAGTGTTTCAACTTGTAGTGTAGGCTCGTTCATTGAGGAGCATTTCAACTTGAAGTTCAAACTCGTGCATCGAGGAACGTTGTAAATTACAGTTTAGGCTCGTGCATCTAGGAGTATTTCAACTTGCAATTTAGGCTCGTACGTCAAGGAGTGTTTCAGGGAAGAATTCCATCAATGTAAATGCCATTATAACCCTTTGTGATGAAGCATTCATGTATTTCAGAAATAGCGGGAAGCAATTCGTCATTTCAAGTCGATCTCCGGGAACTCTGTTGACCACTCCTTTGAAGAGCTAGTGTTTGATCTCCAGAAACATTAGGAAGCAATTCCTCATTTCAAGTCGATCTCTGGGAAGAACTATGTTGATCACTCCTTCGAAGAGTTGTGTATATGATGTTGTAGCTTTCTCCAACGCTTGATCCAATGCTTGTTGAAGTCTTTTGTAGAACTCCCTTCAGAATGTCATGTACATCCCGTATTTATAGTTGTCCAAAGGATGTCGTTTTGACACTTGGAGGATTGTGATTGATTCTTGCATTTGACGGGGACTACCACCTCATTTGGACACGTGGCATCACCTTGTTGTCTTGGATGCCTAGTCGCTCTAACGCGTGGCATCGATTTGGGCTTCAAGGTGAAATGGACCTTGGACTTGAATTTATTAAAAATGAACTTATTTATTTATAAAGCCCAAATTAGTCAAGCAACCCAAATAAATATGGATTTAATCCAAATTTTGTATGAATTAAATCCAATAAAATTTGTGTGCCTACACATCTATGTCACATAAATTATAAAAAAAGAAGTAATCTATATTGGGCTCATGCTGGTACAGGCTCTATATCTAATATAATAAGAGGGAGTTTCAAGTGTCAATATGTCTGCTTTGGCAGTTCAAGGAAAGTTCGATAATTTTTATGTGACTTTTTCATTTTTGTTTATTTATATATTTATTTTATTTTATTAGTCTTTTATATATGGGAAAAGGGTCAAAAATACCCCTCAACTTTGTTTTATAGGTTGACTATGCCCTTACCGTTAAAATAAAGTTATTTTTACCCCGCCGTTACTAATTACATCATTTGTGCCCCTCAATTGGATGAAAAGCCCTAAATCAACTAAAATTACCCAATTTTATCCCGATCCGACCCACTTAATCATCATATAACCCATTTCTTTTACCCAAATCAACTTTGTTAATCCACCACTAACACCTCCACTTAAACCACTACCAAAACCACCACCCTCTTCGAGATCTCCTCCACCACCGTCGCTAAAACTACCACCTATCCCACTACACTACCTCCTCCAAGTATGCTGGCATTGCTTTGAATATTGAAATTTGAAATTCACCATTAACAATTTGACATTTTTACCATTGTTGCTAAGTTTAAAGGGACTTTTAGGGGAGAAAACTAGTCACCATCTTTGTGACCCCTTTGTCTCTCTCTAAAGGTTGTATCTTGTTTTAATTTTTTGGTGAATTTGTATGATGGGTGGTCGTTGTTCTAATTTATGTTTATGTTTATGGCCTTCAAATATCAAGTCTCATGCTTTATATTCCTCAGATATAGGTAAGATTTTTCGTGTTTTTTTTTATTAAATGGGAATTTGAAGAATCAAATTTGATGTATGTAAATGACAAATCTTGTTCAAAAAATGGGCGGAGAATGAGCAGTTGAATTTGCCAGCATTTAAAGAATATGGTTTGGAGGAGTTGAAAGCTGCTACCTCAAATTTCTTCGTTAATAATATTGTCTCTGAACATGGAGAGAAAGCCCCCAATGTTGTGTTTAAAGGTCGGCTAAATTGCAATGGTCGTTGCATAGCTATTAAGCGTTTCCAATCGTCAGCATGGCTGTGGTTTTGGCGATGGTGGTGGAGGAGATCTCGAAGAGAGTGATGTCCTTTGTGGTGGTTTAAGTGGAGGTGTTGGTGGTAGAAAACAAAGTTGATTTGGGTAAAAGAAATGTGTTATATGATTAAGTGGGTCAGATCAAATTAAAATTGGGTAATTTTAGTTTATTTGGGGCATTCTATCCAATTAAGGGGAATAAATGATGAAATTAGTAACAATAGGGTAAAAATAACTTCATTTTAATGGTAAGGGCATAGTCAACCAATAAAAACAAAGTTGAAGGGTATTTTTTTTTTACCCTTTTCTCTTTATATATTTGAAAATTACATAAAAAGATACTATAAATCACAATAATTAATAACTTACAATATTTAAAAGACATATAAAAAATCAATTGATTTTTGAAATTCTATTGGTGTCACATAAAAATGGGACAAAGGAAGTAAGATGTATTATTTGAAAATGACGTAAAAAGTACTATAAATTCCAATAATTATCAGCTTGAAATACTTTAAAAACATATAAAAAAAATTGAGCAACTCTTGAAATCCTACAATTCAAGTTTAATTTTCTAAATTTCAAGTTCATAAATATACTACTCTATTGTTCTAAAGTTCAGTCTTATAATTAAGTTGATAAATCCTACAATTTAAGTTTTCTAAAGTTCAATTTAAGTTTTCTATAGTTCAAAAACTAAGATACAAAACATATAATTTATGTTTTCTAAAGATCAAGTTTATAAGTTGATAAATCTTACAATTCAAGATTTCTAAAGTAGCTTAGTTCATAAAGAATACAATCCATCAAGATTTCTAAAGTTCACAAACTAAGTTAAAAAATCATACAATTCAATTTTTCTAAGTTCAAGTTCAAAAATCCTATATATAGTTAAAGTATTTGTAAATTAGTTCAAGTTCGTGGCATTCAAGTTCTAACTTCTAATTAGTTTTAAAGTTTTAAAATCCTATAATTTTTCTAATTTCAAGTTCAAAAATCTCAAGAAAGTATATTTTTAAAGTTGCAAGTTCATGACATTCAAGTTTTAAGTTCTAATTAGTTCTATAGTTCAAAATTCATAAAAACCAATACTTTCTCTAGTTCAAGTTAGAAAATCCTAAAATTCAAGTATGACATTGAAGTTCTAACTTCTAATTAGTTTTAAAGTTCAAAAATCATGCAAACTAATAATTTTTCTAAGTTCAAGTTCAAAAATCCTAAATTTTGAGTATTCCAAATTAAAGTTCAAGTTCATGACATTGAAGTTTTAACTTCTAAGTTATAATCAATTCTTAAGTTCAAGAATCATACAATTTTTCTAAGTTGAAGTTCAAAATTTCCAAAGTTCAAGTATTCTAAAAGTTAAAGTTCATGACATTCAAGATCTAACTTCTAATTAGTTCTAAATTTCTCAAATTCAAGAATCATACACGAACCAATATTTTTTCCAAGTTTAAATTCAAATATCCTAAAATTCTAGTATTCTAAAGTTCATGACTTCAAGTTCTAACTTCTAATTAGTTCTGAAATTCTAAACTTCAAAAATACTTCAATTCAAGCTCAAATTTTTATAATTCACAATCTAATTTTTAAAAAATCTCAATACAAATCAAAATTATATGTTCATAAACTAATCCACAATCAAATTTACAAACTAACAATGTTAATAACACAAATTGGACAAAATAGATACAATAAACTAACATAGAAATAAAAAATTACTCAAATTAAAAAAAATCATAAAATTCAAAATCCTAACCACAATAATTAGTTGAGAGAATAGGAGTTTGGAGGGAGGAGGTCAGCAACGCGCTAGAGGTGGGCTATTGGTGGCGAGGTGAATGGAGGCGAGAGAATCGACAATGGTGGTGGGGAGGGGGTGGAGAGAGTTAGAGAGAAGAAGAGAGGAGAAAAAAGAAAAATGGGAGTCTGCCCGTGCAAAGTGTTTGACCAATATTTTGACCAAAAGCGACGGACAAAGCAATGTTGTTCGTGGCTTCTTTTTAAAAAAATAATAATTAATAATTAAATATTAATTATAAATGGCAGACGATGTCATTATAATGTAATAAATTTATTATATGTTTAATTAGAAACAACGAACAATGACTTAACTGATAATAAATAATATATATATATATATATATATTTGGCGCAAAAAAAATGACGGACAAAAAGTTACGGTTCGTCGTATGCTAAAAGTTTTTTTTAAGAAATCAAAACGACGAACATCGTCACAAATTGGGTCGCTTTTTTAAGAGATGATGTGTCACGTCCTTAGTCTTCTACTAAGCACACGTCTGACACTTGGCAACTTGATCACGTTCTTGCACCACTTGCACCACTTGCTCATGATTTTGTTATGCCAAGTCAGCCTAAGATTCTAGAAATCTCTAAAAAAATGAAAGAAAGAACACAAGAGGATTGTTAAGAAGAATTGTGCAGAGAATTTTGATTGATTTTTGCTTGATGAATTTACAAATGAATGTCCCTCTATTTATACTACTAACTTTAGGGATAAAGTGAAAATAATAATTATTACATAAGTCCCTACATATTTACTAAATAGTCATTTATCTAGAACTCTCTACATGCCTAGAAATTTCTAAGGACCTTCCATGTAAATTCTATATTCTAGGTTCTACCATGGGAAAATCTCATATTTCTCTAGAATATTCCATTTAAGCACTAGCCTTCTTCCTATGTAAACCCTCCACATGGGCAATTTTGTGTCATGTGGAATTTATGTGGCGTGATGACACAGCGGACCGTCACACTCTCCCCACCCTGATGTTGCAACGATCACGGTGCATTGCTTCGCTTAAACTCTCAAATCTTATCTTGGAATAGCCCAAGTACTCATATTGTTCCTGAGTAAATTCTTCCAATGATATTCCCTTCCAAGTGGAACACAACAATGAATTTCTGTCTCTGCCTTCATCAAAACTTGTAATGGTTTCCAAGAACATTAGCCTCTCTTTCTTGAGCCCATTCAAAGTTGTATAGCCAAAAGTTATTCTTGATTATGTTTATGTGGTATAGTTATTATAGGCACCATGCAAGATCCTTCTCGTTCTATGACCCAGAGACAATGGAGGTAGGGTTCCATCAATGTAAGACACTATGTGAAGAACTCTTGCCCTAGAATAATATAAAAATATCCATCTTTGTAATGGAAAAGTTTGTCATACCTTTCCGGTAGCCTAATTTCACACCAACACCACTAGCAACACCATGAACATTTTGAGGCTCGACATGCACGGTCTTGACACGAGAGTTAGTTGGAGCATGCTTCAACTCTAGTCTCTTCGTTGCAGTCTCGGTCATAAAATTATGAGTTACTCAGTGTCTACCAATGCACGAGCATGTTTATTGTTTATCATAAGGTCCACGTATTGATTTCTATTCTTGTTAACTTGGCTAGTTGACCTTGTGATGACTCCACATAGTCCAGCCACTCCTAATTGAGTTGTGACCAAACTCTCTCCTTCTTTCCATGTACCATAGCGCTAAAACTCTTTAAGTCAGGACAATCCTTGAAGCTATGTGGCTCACTGCATATGTAGCATCCCTTTCTCTCGGACTGTGCTTTCTTTTTCATGTAGCGCTGACGGTCAATTGACTTATTATTATCGAACTTGGGGTATCTTTAGTCTTGTGTTGTTGTTGATATACTTCATTGCTTAACCACAATTTATTCCACCCTTAGCAGTGTCATCCTTTGACTTAGCGCCTCTATCTTTATCATACTTCTCATTCTTGAAATCCATCAAAGACTCGGCTTCCACTATGGCTTGGTCTACATCAATGACTCGTCGACATTGCAATTCCTACTTAGCCTAATTCTGAAACTCGTCCATAATGTGGAACAACAGTTCATCATTGGTGAGGTTAGGAATTAGAAATGTACGGGTTGTGAACTCCTTCACGTAGTCCCGAATGCTCCCCGTGTGCTTCAACTCCCTAAGTTTTCTTCTTGCCTTGTACACAACATAATTTGGTAAGAACTGACGTTTGAACTCGGCCTTAAATTGATCTCATCTTCTAATAGTGCACAAACCTCTCTCAACATCATCTGATTTATGTCTCCACCATAGCATGATTGTTTCTAACAAGTACAACACTGTAGTGTTGATCATGGGATCATCGTCCCTTACATTTGCATTTTGAAAATAGTTCTCCAAGTGCCAAAGACAATTCTCTACTACTTGTGCATCAAGAACCCTTTTGAACAATGGTGGCTTAGGAGCCTCAATCTTTGCCTCCCTCATCACGATAATATTTTTGGTGGTCTCAGTGATGTTAGTGTTGACTTGCTCTTCGAGTGCCTTTAACTTTGTCTTCATGGCATCAATAGTGATCAACGCATCCATGAGACTCCACTCTAAGGTAGCGATGGTCTGCCTCATCTCTATCTTAGTCTGCTACGTCCATCCATGTCACTTCGGATGCTCTCGATATCCTTAAGACTATGTCCCTCAAGAACGCTTAGAGTGCCCTCTATCTTCCTCAAGCATTGGCCAAATATATCGACTGCATCCATTCTCATATTAACCTTCGTGACCCACTCTCTACCAAGCGAGACTTCCTCGGACAGTACCTCCACATCATCTTCGTTCACCTTAGTGGTAGAGTGTTCTTGGGATGTAAGCCCTTCATTTGGATTAACCTTGAGAAGCACCTCTTGGTTCTTGTTGGCAGCATTCCTCTTTTTTCCATGACCCTTCTTGCCGGTGGCATTCCGGGTGACATTGGCTTGGGTATTAGTAGCGTTGATTTCTCTGTTGTTTGTTATTTTCTTAGTTGCACCTGCTCTAATACCACTTTATCATGTCCTTAGTCTTTTACTAAGTACACGTGCGACACTTGACAACTTGCTCACACTCTTGCACCACTTGCTCTCGATCTTGCCATGCAAAGTCAGCCTAAGATTCTAGGAATCGCTAAGAGAATGGAAGAAAGAACACAAGAGGATTGTTAGGAAGAATTGTGTAGAGAACTTTTATTGATTTTTGTTTGATTAATTTACAAATGGATGTCCCTATATTTATACTACTAACTTTGAGGCTAGAATACATAATAATTATATAACATAAGTCCCTACATATTTACAAAGCAGTCCTTTTCTATAACTCTCTACATTCCTAGAATTTTCTATGAACCTTTCATGTAAATTCTATGATATTCTAGGTTAATCTACCATGTATATATGAGTTATCTTAGTTTATTTATGTATTATAACATCTCCTTTGTCCATTTCATAATCATTATTGTGCTAATTTAGTACGCGGCATATTGATATGATTGAAGCTATATCTACTTCATGGTGTTTGTGGAATATGATGAAAGAAATAATAGCTTGCTTGACTGATTTAGACCACCGCTGATTGTATGTTTTCATGTCCGATCAATAGATATAACGCCTAATATTTATTTGGTTATGAATAAGTGAGTTTTCACATTTGATGAAATAACTTAGAGAAGAGATTTCTTAATGATAATAGTTACTTACAGACTAATACAGTGATGGAAATATTGAAATACATAGTAACAAGCAAACCTTTCTGAGATGACATCAAAATGAAAAAAAAAGAACTCGTGAACTATTATGACTTAAAGATAGGCTAATGCACGGCACAAAGTGCGAGCATATTTGTACTTAAATAGAACTAGAGCATTCTGTCCGAAAGTGAAGGCAGCCTTCTAAAGAAATTCAAAGCCGGGGAAGGCATTCTATCCCTAAATATGGGATGACGGAGGTAGTAGAAACTAAAGGCCATAGACACCATTTTAGATGGTACCAAGTATAAAATGAATGCCACGACAAAGCACAGCCCAATAAATATCCCTGTGGCTCGAGGGTCATGCCAAGTTACCAATGCTTGCACTCTCTCCCCCTGTGTTGCGAAATCTCCTAATATTGTCTGAACCCGTGCCCCAAGCATGCGCAGTTTATCATATCTGGCTCGTACCAATTCATTTGGTCTAGTGCAAGGCAATGCATCAAACTCTTCATCAAGCTCATCTCTGTCTAGTGACTCTGCCAGTGAGATTTTTGGATCAAAGTTGGGTAAAGTATCTCGAGAGCTGAACCTGTAATTCCACGCACCAATCACAAACACATAGAAGGCAAATGTAGGTATGATGAGGTCAGGAAACCACACAAGCATCACCAAAAGTGCATGCACAAGTAAAGTTGAAGTCGGATTCTTCCAGCCACGTGTGTCATCCACCCATTTGACAATGTCAATTACCCCAGCTATGACATTAATGATCCTGAACCAATTTGCACGAACTTCTCTCATGCTGAATGAATGTGAATCGGCATCAAGCATGTAAGTCACAACCTCACGCCTAAGAGGCGGCTCTGATCTTGTCAAGTGGCTCGCTACTATTTTGACAGCTGCACTCCTTAAACTAGCTTGTTGAACCATGCCAAAGGGCTTTACATGATGCATCATGGGCAGCAATGGTTGTGAATAGACATGTAAGAAATCAAGCGTTGGTGTAGCACGTATAAATCTCACTGCTAGTTCAATCTCCCCCATTTTCTTCAAACCAGCTTGTGATAACAAAAGTAATTGGAAAGTATTTCTATACACTTTACCTGTTGTCAATGTAGAAATACGCACACGCACCTTACCAATCCGAAAATATGGCCTCATGCACTCATCTGATTCAAATACTACTTCCGAGCAGCCATCAAATACTCCGATAGTCAACACAGTGGATGGATCATAAACTCTCCAAGTGTACTGCTCATTCCACCTAGGTTCTAAACTATCAGATATGGTACGAGTGCGTACCCACTTGTTACCATATTTAGCAACTGCATAAGCATCTGTAGACCCCTTGCCTTTCATGGGCAACAGATTCTTGCATCCAATAATCCCTAATTCAACAGTCCCAATTGGTGCTTTCCATAATTGCCTTGCGGTTGTACGGTAATCACTACAAGCATGGGCTGCTTCGTCCATTACATGATATCCACCATCAAAACAAAGGCGCAAGTGGACTCTACCTTTGTAAATTCTCTTCTCCTCGTTAGGATCTTCAAATGTGAACCATCTAGACGCCACCTTACGGTCATCCACTCGACGCTCAATTGTGGTGAGTGGTATGCTAGCAACTGCAAGGACAGTTTGGTCTTTCGCAGTCCTGTCCGTATCTATTAGGAAAAATAGCAAGCAGTGCTCAGTAAATGGTTCAGCTGCTACGAATACCAAGTCTTCATTCCAAGACGGAGATCCAGTACTAGTTGTGGGGATGGATTTGGTCTTTTGAACTTGGAATCCTAATTGGGCTTTGATGTGATATGATGAATCCTTTGAATGTGTCAAGTGGGAAATGTCTTGTGCCTCCATCACTGATGATCTCAAATACCACAATTTAGGTGATTGGTATACCTTAGATTTAGAAGCAGAATTACCGGCAGTGTCGGTCTTCCAGGCTTCAGGGAATGAATCATCAGCTTGAGTCCCAACCCAAGTAGCAAGCATTAGATCACCTCTATGAGCCCCACCTCCTTCAAGCCTATACCATTGAGGAGCTAAAGGACTATCAGGTGGGTCTCGTAGGGGGATCTCGCTCACATCAAAGCAAATGCCACCTAGAAATACATGTCCTGCCACGTCGGATGTAGAATCAAATGACTTGGCACTTGAAGGGTCCCACACTGAGACTTCCAAGAGTGAGGAAGAATCAGGTGCGTCTCGACCGAAAGCAAAAGTTTGGTCCCACTCAAACAACACTGTTTTCCGGGCTGGCTTTGATACAACATGGCTGCCGGAAACAACAATTTTCACAACGGGGCAGCCAACTGTAGGTAGCGATCGAGCTTTTACAACTCGAACAAAGAGGTAATGCATTTTTTCAACAAGATCAAATGAGGACGGTTCGATGGGACCTGATCCAGCATCAGAGAAGATGACTGATGAAGCACGACTAATTGGTCTAGGACCAGTGACAATATTAATATTATTGCTAACTTTTACTTCGGGTATAGATCCTAAAGATACAGATCTTTTCATGAGCTGAGTAAATTCATCCTCTTGTGGTGGATCCATTAAAACACTAGTAGGATTTTCTGCTTCGTTTGCAGGCGGCTCAGCTTCTACGGTAGTAGGATTTTCCACTACTTGTTCAGGTGGCTCCTCTTCTATGGAATTTGGCTTCTCACCTTCCGGTGCAGCTTCAGTTGGCTCGGCTGGTGGTGCTTGCTTTGGCTCTGCTTTGACTTCCGGAACAAGTAATTGTTCGACAAAATAAATTTTCAAACCAATTTCACCAGAAATCCAACTGAACCAATATTTCTTCTCCAAAGGGTAATAGATCAATGCTTCTTCACCTTTCTTGACAAACTGCGTAGCACTCAACCTGATCCTTCCGAGGAAATTATTCCTGGTTGTGGGGCCAATGGACTTGTCATGATAGACGTCAAGCTCGAGCATGTCCCCGAAAACATCAGAGGGTTTTCCGACACTGAATTCCAACATTTCATTCCACTGGGGGCTGAGATCACGAGTGACTGTCCTTGTCTTCCTTCTCTGGCCATAGAAATCGACAAGTACGTAAGGACTTGAAGTGCCATGGCCATCCTTGGGAAGGAGGTTCCGTGCCTCAATTACTTCTACTACTAGCTTTCTCGCTGTGCCCATTTAATTTGAATAGTATTATTTTACTACTTGTGAACTATGCATGGAAGTTCAAGAAAAACATTAATTTGTTTTAGTGAACTTGTGTATACAATATTTATTAAGCAGCACTAGTTGCAAACAAATGATGTGTGTAGTTGCTATTCTTGTCTTTCGTAGGGAGAGATGATATGGAAAGGGTTAAAGTCAAGAAAAGAAGGTAACATGTAGAAAAAGAGAATCGGCCAAGAGAAAAAGTGCTTAACTTCATGTGCAAGCACCTCTAAGATACCTTTATTTGGTTCCTTACTAACCAAATTCTTTATACACCAGATTTTAAAAAATATTTTGCCCATAATTCTTTTTCAGTCAAAAGCAACCTTTTGCTTTCCAAATCTATGACGTACGATCAATTAAATTTAATTTAAGTTCTATTTATTAACGGACCTCATTTATAGGTAATTCTTGGCAAAAACAAATTTCATAAATATGAATCATTATTAACCTACTATTATAGTAACTAGTTAAAATTCACTTATATTATATACATAAAAAAAAAGTTGTTTGTGGTAAACTGTAGGATGTTGCGTATTCAGAAACTGAAGAACTAAACTTTCAATTCGATTAAGGAGAGCGTATAAAAACATTGAGTTCTCTCCATATATTTTTATTAGCCTACTAAAATCCCTCCCTTCTTAATCAATATTTCAATTGGATCGAGAGCACTTCTCCATTGATCCTAATGACTTCTCAATACTGAACGGCAACACGTTTTTAAATATTCTAGAGGTCTAACTTCAAGTTTCAAAACTTGCATTCGAAATGATTGAGTGCATTCAATTTCAATAACACAACTTTGCTTATTAATGGAAACGGCTATTAATCAAACTATAAAATTATGATTGACATTGCGTCAATGGTCATGCACTCATGTTGTTGGCACCGAAATAATTAGGTGTCATGTAAAAACTAACAAAACTAATATCGAAACATCATAAGTATGAAGACAAAAGAAAAATATATCAAAAGATCAAACATTTAACGTGGTTTGGACTTTGATCAATTGACCTACGTCTACAAGATGAGATAGACAATTCACTACATAAAAGAGAATATAAAATATCAAAAGAAATAACCCCACAAATTCACTCGGAATAAAAAGAGATAGACACAAGTGCAAAGGTAACACTTGTGTCTCACAAATTCTCCCCCTACACAAAATTCTCAAAACCCCTCTGTACCACATTAAAAATGCTACCAAATTAGAAGAAACGAATCTTTATTTATAGAGTCATAAACATTTTTCTACAAGAAACAACTAGTCAAATACTACCTTCGCTTCATTTTATGTGGCATTCTTTGACTTGACATGATATTTAAGAAAAAACGCAAGTTCTTGAAACTTGTGGTATAAAACTATTTTTAAATATTTATGTGGCTGTAATTATTTCATTAAGGGTGAAAGAGGAATTTCAAAGTTAAAATATTTTTAATTATAGTAAAATAACATTCTTTTTGAGACGGACTAAACAAAAAACGTGTCACATAAAATGTGGGAGTGAGGAAGTGTGAAGACTTTATGTTTTCTGTTAGAAAAAGAAAAATCAATTATGATAGGAAACTCAGGATATATATATACCCAAGTCCCAACATATGTATCTACTTTTGTTTATCTTGAAAGAAGCCTCAAATGGTGTGCTTATAAAACGCGTAAGTAACATATACATGTTTGGAAGATAGAAAATGAAAATAAAAGAAAAGAGTTGCCATGCATCTGCGCTAATGCTACTTTTTCTGCCATCACTGGTTGATTTGAGGTAAAAAAAATCTACTACCACTACAACTTTTTCTTAGGGTGAAGATTCCCTTCGGCTTTATAATGAACAATATCCACTAAGGAATGGCTAGCTTTTGACAAAGATGACATTCTTTTGTCTCGCACAACACAATCATCTTTCTAGTTTTTCTTTCTTTCTTTCATGAATTGGAAAAGAGATATAAAAGGTAAAAACGTTAAAAAAAATTTAGTTTTATATCTAAACTATTAATAGTGTGACTGATTTTCATACCTAAACTATTACGTTTTAGTTTAAGAAACATTGCTCTTTCTTTTATTACACTCTCATTATGATATGCGTAATTAATACACTCTCTTTTATTTAAAAAAAACTGTCATATCACACTTCATATGGAAAAAAACATTTCAAACAAAAATTAAATAAACTATTAGTATTAGTTAAAGTAAAAGATTAAAGTATTACTATTCCAAATTTTTTTATAAAAGAGACTCTTGTACTTGGCTTCATTTGTCACCTAGATCATTCTATTCACGACTTTATCAAGTGAACACTTAAAGTTATTAAAAAATCTTATTTTAAACCCTTTTGACCATTGACCAAACTTATGTGACATTTATTTGCTGAATCGGACGACATGCGTGGTTACACGCATTTAAAAGCAAGTGAAGATAAAAATTTAATTACAAAAATATTAAAATTAAAAAGAAAAATATAATAATAAAAAGAAAAGAGAAAAAATCCACGTCTTCCCCCTTCCCATTTACTGTTTCTCTTCTTCTTCCTAATAAGCATTGTCGCCGCCGCCTGTGTTGTACCCTACCCTCCTCTCTACCTCACTTCTTCTTCTTCTTTTAATCTTTTTTCATCATCCTTTGATCATCTACTTGTTTCTTTATTTTTCTCTTCTAACACAAAAAATTACAAGAGAACAAAAGGAAAAAGAAACAAAAAAAGAGAACAAGATTTAAATAGCAAATACAGAAGAGAGAAAAAATGGAAGTCTGAAAAATATTAAGACTAAAAAGAAGTTAAATTTTTACTCTAGTTTTAGTTTCGATGGGTCTTCAAGCCGAACAACTTCTCGGCGCCAATTGTTTTGGTATTGACTGCATCCACAATGGCTATTTTTTAATAAAGTAACCGGTGAGATATTTTTTCCCGCAATTAGTTTCAAAGGACTAATTTTGGGGATGAAATTGAGAATTTTTTTTAAAAGATATATAATATTTGTAATGATAAAAATGATGTGGTAATTTTTATCTGATGTGGATGGTGATGAGTTATCTACATCAACACTATTTAAAGACACTCAGAGCTAGAAGGGTTTAAAATAACACATTTTAATAATTTTAAGTGTTCATTTGGCAAAGTCGTGAGTAGAAGGATCAATTTGATAAACAAAGTCAAGTACAAGGATCTCCCATGTCATTCTGCCTATTTTTCTTACCTCACTCCACCCTTCCTCTCACAATACTCCCCTAATCCCAAATTTTTAGTTTTTTTTTTAACAAACAATTCTTTTATAAAAGTTTAAAAGAAATTCTTATTTCACCTCCCCCCAATTCCTTCGAATAATAATTTAGATATTATTTTAATATTTTTCTTCTATACCCCACATTACCCTTTGCTTTCAAATTTTTTTCTCGTTTTGTAATATATATATATATAATTACTTTTTACTGGTTGCAAGACTTTTGTTAGAATTAAATTAGAATTAAATATGTAAAAAGATAAAAATAAATTAGGAGCGGAGGGTTAGACAAGGTGGGGTAGAATTTTATTTTAAAAAGTAATATTATTTTTTTTAGGAAGAAGTGGGAGTGGGGGTGAGGTCTGATTTTTTTTAAAATAATTTATAAAATAAATTTAAAAAATAAAAGGAGAAGGGGATTGTCGGAGGGGGAGGGGGAGGGGGAGATGGTGGAGTGGGGTGAGAAAAATATTTTAATTTTTTTTTAAAAGAAAATAATTATTATTTTTAATATTTTTTGGATGATAATACTTTAATCTTTAGTTTTTAACTAATATTAGTAGTTTATTTAATTTTTGTCAACGTTGAATATTGTATCCATGTGAAATGTCATGTGGCAAGATTTTTGCAAATAAAAAAGAGAGTATATTACATACATCACTGAGGTGTGTTTCTCAAATTAATAAGTGATAGTTTATGTATGAAATTCATACTCTCAATAGTTTAGGTATGAAACTAAAAATATGAATAATTTAGATGTGTTTTTGACACTTATCTCATTAAAAAAATTAGAAAAACTGATTTGACAAATGATGAAACGAATAATGAAATCCAACTTTATCGCTGCTTATGATTTACTCTTTTCTTCTAAAATAAATTATGTGGATTCAACGGGGGTATCAAACTTAGTTATGTTGTGTTTGATTAGGGGTGGGCATAAACACCGAAAAACCGAACCAAATCGAACCGAATTATTTTGGTAATTCGGTTTCGGTATTTCGGTTTTCGGTTCGGTATTCGGTATATGGTTTTGTATTTTCGGTATTTCGGTTCGGTTTTCGATATGTAATTTTTGTGTAATTTGGTATTTTGGTATTTCGGTTTACCGAAATATATTAAATTATAATATATATTAATATTATATTAATTATTAATATTAAAAACTAAATATTATAATTAAAAATTAAAAACAAAAGTTTGTCTTTTCAAACTTTTCAACTTTACAAACCCACTTCCCAAAAGGCAAAAGTTACCGTTCCCACTTCCCACGTCTAGTCATCTACAAACTATAGCAGCGTCGACCGTTCCGGCGACCAGCAGCAAGCAGCAGCCGCCAATCGACCAGCAGGCAGCCGCAGCACAACAACGACTGATAAATTTCAATGTTATAACAAGGCTAGATTTCAATGTTAACGACAATTTATTATTTTAAATCATACAATAATTTGAAAAACAGAGTAAAATAAGCAAAAAGAAATAAACATAAATAAAATAAACAAAAAAATTACAATTTTTTTAAAAGCCCACTAAGCAGGCCCATAACAAAAAACCGAACCGAAATAACAAAAACCGAACCGAAATAATAAAAACCGAACCGAACCAAATTATTTCGGTTCGGTGTTTGGTACACATTGTACAAGAACCGAAAACCGAAAATACCGGGAAAAAAAATCGAAATACCGAATGCCCAACCCTATGTTTGATTTCAAATGTCTATTATTTAACTAGTTTCGCTACACATTCGTCGTACGCGCATGACAAGTTAAAAAACACCTATTATTCTGAATTACCAGCGATTTTTATTTTAGTAATAGTATGAGGAATTAATTTCAAATGAAAGAATATAATACTCATTTGTATTCAAAGCCAGGCAATACATGTTATCATTAAATAGTAAAGGAATAATTTTAGATCAATAATTTTGCATAACTAATTTTACAAGATTCTTTTGTGATAGTTGAATGGAATCTTATTCATTTAAACCTATTTGAATAACTAATGAAAGTTTAATTAGATATATGTAATTTCTTTAGTCATTTTGAATTGTTTAGTTTAAATCTATAATTCATCGTATCTCACCTAATACTATTTTATAAATCATACCCCTTTATCCGGTGGAGGATCTAGAATTTTAATCTCGTGAATGCTCTATTGTAACAATAACGTATTCATATATAATCTCATAACTGAGATCCAAAAGTAAAATATATGCAAATTGTTAAAATGATGCATCACCCTTAACATAAAGTTACTGCAATCAGAAAGCATAAGGGTAAAACTATTTTAAACTTTCTGTTAAATTTTTTACAATTATATGATAAAAAAATATTAAAATTCACAATCGTCCTTAGTATGAACATAGCATTACTATATAATCAAAATCCAGGGTAAGATTATTAAATTAATCCTTGATTGCACATAAATTAAGTCTTAATATTTACACAAAGGAGTAACATAAAATATTTCAAATAAAGAATTTAAATTTTATTAAATTAACCTTCCATTTCAGAGTACTAAAATGAAACAGA
>JAJOOH010010864.1:0-37681 GCA_029582605.1 Solanum gracilifrons | reverse complement strand
TATCTACAATAAATTCAAATTAAATTAACACCACAATTTCAGTTTTTTACATGTTTCCATTAAAAAACGTTTTTTAATTTATTTTTCTTTTATCTCTTTATTTTTTTTAAACAACTTTTTTTAATTATTAAAAACAGTTTTTTTTTTAAAAATAATTTGTTAGAACCTGAAATTTTTAATGTTATAACTTGAAAGTCTAAATCTACTGCTATAGCTTGAAAATATTACTATAATATATGTCATATATGAAATTTACACTAGTTCAAGTATGAACCTCGTAAAAAATGGCCATTCAAATGTATTTTTGACCATCATCTTTATAATATACATATACTACACATAATATATATATATATATAAGCGAAACACATAAATAATAGAGTAAATGCTATATATTTCGAGTATTCGACCATATCATTATAATTATAAACTAGATAATCGAAGAGTACATTTAAGTAAATTTTTCAATAAGTAACGGGGGAGAGCCCAATTAAATTTTGAGTGACCCGACCCGAAGGCCTTCTTCCCACTAAATCAGCCCAACAGGTCAAACTTTTTCAAAAAACACGGTAAAACCCGAAAAAGCAAAATTTTCCACTTTAAACTACGAATTTGCCATTCCTTCGTACCAAAAACCTCGAGTTCACCATTCCTCCATTGTTAGCTTTTAGGGTTTTGCAGAATCCAAGGAAAATCATGGCATCATCTTCTAGGGTTTTCGGAAACTATTGCCGAACTCTAATGTCTGCTGCAAAGACCTCCGCCGGAAAGATACCTCCGGCCACCTCAACAACCGCGGCTGGAAAAGGTCGTTCTAAAGGCATACTGAAACCTCAACCGATTTCACCTGCTCTACAAAAATTTGTCGGTACTTCTGAAATCGCACGTACTGATGCTGTTAAGAAAATCTGGGATTACATCAAAACCAATAACCTTCAGGTCCACTTTCCATTTCCTCTTTATGTTACTTATGATAGAGAATAAACCTTTGCATCTTGATAGTATTGTTCTATGGAGTAGCCTTTTTTGTAAAAATGCAACTGGGAAGTTGTTAAGGATTCGAGGTGTGAAAATAGACTCTTTGCTAAAATGAGGGTTTTTGCTTGAGCTATGTCAAGTATGGATACCTGGTGTTTGTATCAGCTTTATCAACTACAATGTCGTAAAATGCAAATGTTAGTATAGATGTATAGTAACTAGCACATTAGATGATTAAATAAAAGAAGTTATTTAAGATGGTTTACCATATCCTAGCAGAAATCCAAATGCACAGCTTTGTAGGTGTGACAGTATGACTATTCGAGGTGCTAAAAGTGACGTGTATAGTTAACATGGTACGGGAAGATATTGCGTTTGCTTTTAATGAAACAATTTTCACAGGGATGATTGTTTTTCCTTGTGCTTCTGGAAGATGTATCAACAATTAACAATATAGTAGTGACTGCTCTAGAATGTCAGATGCAATTAACGATCAGTCTGTTGTCTGTTCCTTTGACTAGCTTTCTTGGTTATAAGATAGTTGAACCTTTTTGCTCAATCAATATTAGATGGAAATTTTAACAGTCTTGGAAAGTCTAGTTGTTTCTGCGAGATTAGGAAGTCTTACAAATGATTTGAAAATATGCACTGGATCAAAAGATATTGTTGTTTTTCCTATCTAGTAGACTGGATGATAATGGAACAAAGGACCCTGTGAGAGTAGACTACAAGAGGGTGAGGGATCCGAAGGGATCTTGACATTTTGGCATTGAGGTTGTAAGACCTCTGTTACGAGTTAGGCTACTGATTGACATGGTAATGAATAAACTGGTTGGTAGGATATCGTCTTCTGCTATTTCAAAATGTATGATAATTTGATCAGTATAGACTTTGCGGCAATTTATATGAAGAAGTAGGATGCCCATGGCTTGGGGCCCTGGAATACTATGATGTCTGATTTGATTGCCATGTGCTGAATAATGAATGAGCTTTTGTTCTCAAGCTACGTCAACACTTTGTATGACCAGCTGGGGCATCCTTTATAAGGCCAAACTGTAAATAATTGCTGATATAATACACCAGCAGTCAAGCATGTATAACAACCTATGGCAATTTTCAGAGTTAAAAGTATAATTTCGTTGTGGATATATTTATGAGATATTCCTTAAAGTATATTTGATGGAAAAGCAAAACACAGTGCAGCCAAACATGATTCTCTATATTGCCCATTTGCTTACCCTCCTACTATATTTTTTTTTTGAAATTGGTAACTTTACCCTCTTATTTTTCTATGTTAGTTTTCTTGTAAAAGATGCTTTTTCATGTTAGTTCATTTGTTTGAGATACAATTAGATGCAAAGAACAGCAACAGTTTTTAGGGCAGAGTTTTGTCCGCTTGTTCAAATTGAAATTTGGTATTGTTTCATCAAAATGCAGTAATGTAGTTGACATGCGACTGATCAACAATCACCAACACTTGGGGTTCTAGGAAAAATATTACACTATGGCCTTTGAGATGATGATTTATAATCATTTAGCATTCCTTCTACTAGTTGTTTGAGGCATAGATTTATTGTGAGTGTTGTTATAACAAGATGATTTGTCATTGATTTCTTCAAACTATCATAATTATTGATTTTTTTAGTTTCTTATCAATGTTGAGGACAATCCACATCCTTCTAATGTTTGAGAAAAAAAAGTTTTCTTTAGTTAATAGTTATTATCTAATCTGAGTCGACAAACGTTTGATCCATTTGAACAAATGTGTGAAGTAGGTTGTGTAGTCATATACAATATATACACCCTTTAGTTTCTTTTGACAAGTAAAATTCATGATCTGCAGAACCCTGCAAACAAGAAGGAGATAAATTGCGATGACAAGTTGAAGACGATATTTGCTGGCAAGGACAAAGTTGGGTTTCTAGAGATTGCAAAGCTGCTATCCTTTCATTTTCAAAAGGCTTCTTAAGTTTCCCAATTTGCAGTTCCTGTAAACATTAGGGGCTTTTCTTGGTACTGAACATTGTAGTTAGTAACTTCTCCTACTGTATCCCTTCACTCTGGTTGTGAGTTGTGGTGCACAGATCTGAAATTGGAAGCTTGCAGTGTTTTATGCCTGCTATGATCCACATTTTCTTTTTCCTGTTAGTCACTTTGTTCCTTGCTGTATTTTCGACTGAGCCGGATTTAATCAAGTGATATCCACAGTTCATATAGCTGATTCTTACTTTCTCAGGATTGATGGGTGGTAATAGTTGTAGTTGTTCCTTATTATTAGTAGGTTCTTGGATGTTTATTTTTGTGTTAAATCAAATACATTATCAGCCTATTTGATTATTTACTAAAACCCTCCAGTGGAGAGGAAGGATGAATTGTTAGTGTTGATGTAGAAGACATGTATTTAGGTTCTTGATTAGGTAATTTTATAGCATAATTACACTTATACACACATGTGTATCTAAAAAGCCTAGCCCGTTGAAAAATCGAGGTTTGCTTTGCCAGAGATTGCCATCTTCACACACACTTAGCATACCCTTTACGTATCTTTCATACAGTTGGCCAATGTTGTGCACATACGATTTGAAAACGCATATATTGGATCCAGTTTGCCACATATATAGTTGATGTCTTTATATACAATTACATATATCTAACTTTTGCTTTGAAAACACGTACATTCACATATAATTAATCACACATACATAGATATACAACTTTTGGACCAAATTGAACCAAATTCCATAATTAAGGATCATTTTGATAATTTTCTCCATAAAAATCACTCCTCATCGGGCCCATATACCCGGATACATCCGACCCGACCCGGAGGATTAAATTATAGTACCGCTTATTTTGTTGTTTGGTTGGCAAGTTTGGGATAACTTATCTTGGGATTAAAAATTAATACCGGGATAAGTTATCCCTCTCCTTGGGTGGTATAGTAATCCCGGGATAAAATAGGTAAATAACAAAAATGTCTCTTTCAACCCTTTTGTTATATCACTTTTTACATTAATGAAGGGCATTTTTGTAAACAAATAAATTGTTCTTAAAATTTATTATTTTGAATACAACAAATCAAACATACAATAAAAAATAATCCCATCATAACTAATTTCATCATAATTTATCTCAACATAACTAATCCCATCATAACTTGAATTCAAACCAAACAACCCCGGCGCTACCCAAACAGCTGAACACCCCTCTCTCCTTTTCTATCAATGACTCTCCGATTTAATCCACCGGTTAGATTAGCCGACGTCATTATCCGGTCGCCGGCGTTCAGTTACCGGCCAAACCAGCACTTATATATTCGACCTTTTAGGCTACAGTCATGGTAATCTCTGACGATGAGGATGAATCACTCGCTCAATTCCTCGAATCCGAAGTTCTCGCTTTCTCCGATCAGGTAATTTATAATATTTACCTCGCTCGATAAATCTCAATTATTTTGGGAAGATGAATACTATGCAACTATTCTGCTATATTCGTTAGGTGAATTCAAATTTACTATACTTACTCTTTTAGCTGGGTTTTGGATTGGCTATGCTCGGCTAATATTGGTGTTGATGTTTTTTTTTTTCTTGGACCTCAAGTAGTATTATAGTTCTTGTGCTGCTACTATCTGTTATTCCTTGGTATCTGTAATCGGAAACAACTACTCTTGAGAAGTTTTTTGCAACAAATGATTTTCCAAAAAGCTTTTTCTTTTTGAAGTGGTTTGCACTCATTTTTTCACTGAATAGTAAAGAAAAGAATACAACAATTTGAATAGTTTCATTTTAAAACAATCTGAATGTCTTGTGTGTTACATCTTTTGCTATAACATACTGTTACATTTTGTTTCCTCTCTTGCCGCTGTGATGGATTATGGGATATTGTTATTTTTTACGAGGGTAGTACGATTCATTTCTACGAAAAGAAATGGGCAAAAGGTTACCCTCGGGGGCCGGGGCTATGGTCTAGTGCTAAGAGCGCAATGTGATATGTGTGAGAACTGAGATGGTCGTTGTTACGTGTTTGACCCCTGCCTTAGACAACAGTTTGGTATCTAAGTGGAGAAGTTTAGAGCGGCGAGCCCATTATTCACCGAGTTTCGAACCTTGAACACCCCTGGTCTTCGGGAATTTCTGGGTTATAAAACGAAGGGAAGGCAAAAGGTTATCATGTGCCAATATATTTTTTTACTCTCTTTCATAAAAAGAATGTTCGATCAAATTAGGAGGGTCAATGCATTTACTTTTACTCGTGGACTTGAGCATTGACCTTTTATTTTTGTTGAACTAAAATTTATATATTTTTATTCGGCATGAAAGATTACTATAAGTCACATTCTTCTTACAGTAGATTAGTCATCCTTCCTAATTTATATGACAATCTTTTCTTCTTGTACTGACACAAAATGTTCGATACATTTCCATTCCTATATAACTATTATAACTTTCAAGAATTCAAATTCATTGAACTATTCAAAATATAAACTTCGATGTTATGTTTTCTGCCAAACTGACTTTTCAACAGCTAATTTGATATTTTCTTCCTTTATCACTACCATAATATAGAAGTAAGATTAACATATTAAATTCCATTTTCAGTCAAATGCAAACAATGGGATGGTGAGAGTGACATTGAAATATGCTCCACAGAATTGTAATAAAAGATAATTGTTAATATTTTTTGCTCTCCAAATTGTAGTAGGCGCCACATAAAAAAGAACAAGAATCAGTAAAATTGCAATCTGTAACCCGTAATCTTAAAATCCGCTTCTCTATGAATGTACAGAGTAGTTATTGATATTTCTGACTTTGTGTTACTAGGCACGAGATGGTACTGTTTGCTGTATTTGGGGATGGATTTAATTGAAGTTTAGTAATTAGGTTGATATGGTTCAGGATGAATGGAAGCAACTGGAAGTTGAGGACGATAATGATAAGTTTGGCGTAGAAGAGGATCATGTGACTGAGAAATTAAGAGATGTGAAGGATGAGGGGGAAGAGGCGGCGCGAGAGGAGGAGGAAAATAGAGGAGAAAAACGGATGAAATTTGAGGAAAAACAGGGGGAGAAAAAGGTAAATGCATTATTATCATCTGAATCTCTTGCATTGCCAATTGAATTTAAAGATGAAGGTGAATGTGCATCTTCACCTGCAAAGATGTGTGAGACTCTTATGGGTAAGTGTGATGGTGCTAGTACCAACAACATAAGACGTGCTCCATGGTCAATAGAATCTGGTATTCTCAGCAAAATCCCTCCTGAGTTGCTCCATCACATTCTCAAGTTCCTTTCCTCAGAGGTAATTCATGTTGTTTCAGTTTTATTTGCTCATCATATTATAACCTATACAGAGGACTGAAAAAGAAAGGATAATAAGAGCCATTTTTATGCTTTTGTGTGCCCATGGTTATTTCATATTGACCAATTTTTTTTTTTTTTTTAATTTATGGCAATGTGCAGGATCTTGTTGCATGTTCATTGGTCTGTAAGTTTCTAAATGGTGTTGCTTCTGATGAATCCTTATGGCGTCAGCTGTAAGTACAATGCATCTTGCATTTTCCCCTTCAACTCCTCCTTTTTCATAGTCTCTTCATTCATGCTGCATATGCTTATCTATTATCTATGTGTCTTGGTGTTATAGGTTGTACTAGTATTTTTTTTACTTTATTTTCTTGAAAAGGGTGGGTTCGGGCCAACTTTTGCGTACCTTGATTGCTCGTTTAGGTACGTGCTATCTCTTACACCAACATAGGTATTGAGAGTGCATGTACCAAGTAACTCTGGCCACCAAATCTTATATAAACAGGAAGAAACCATCTAGTATGTTTTGTCTCTCTTGAGAGTTGAACCTTGGTCTCCAAAGTTTTAACCCACTTTAGTATTACTATGCCTTACACTTGGTTGCTTGTACTAGTATTCATACTGTCACGCCCCTCTTTATTCGATTGAGGTTTTTTTCATTTGAAGTGACGGTTTTGAAAAAGGGTTTATTTATTTATTTAGAGTCGGCACTTGGAATTGAGTTTTTTAGTGTTCAAAGTCACCTTATGAATCTCCAATCAAAAAGACGTGACTTTTGTTTTTTGGTCTTCTAAAATTAGTTACCGGGTAAGTAATTTTGTTGGTCGGGGAAGGTGTGAGTCACCCTTGAGTCCCATGGTTTTAGTACGATTGCTTCATTGAATTTTATTTGGCTAAAAATAATTTTTGGACAAAACAATATTGCGTTAGCCGCTTATTTTACAAAATTGGTTGTCTTTTTTTGGTGTTCCAAGTCACCTTATGAATACCTAATAAAAAAGAAATGACTTTATTTTTTTGTCTGCGAAAATAAAAGACCGGGTAAAGAAATTATAGAAGACCAGGAAGAACGGATCAAATATTGAGACTTGAGAGGATAAGGATAAAATACTACTTGTGATCTCAGAAAACCTGAAATGGACGTTTGCGGCTCTTGGCCATTGGCCCAAGCTTGCCACAATTGTGCCTTACATATCTCAACATCTGATTTCTAGACACTGGCCGACTCTCTTGCTGTTAATTCAGCTGGAGTTTCTACTAGGCTCACCACATGGAAGAGCACCAATGACAACCGATATCAAATCTGTGGTGAGCCAGCTAGACACTCCAGCTGAATTGACAGCAAGAGAGTCAGCCAGTGTCGAGGAAAATCAGATGCTGAGACATGTTATGGCACAATTGTGGCATGCCTGGGCCAATGGCCAAGAGCCGCCAACGTCCATTCCAGGTTTTCTGAGATCACAAGTATCCGATCCTCATTCTCTCAAGTCTCGATATCTGATCCATTCTCCCCGGGGTATGATCCCTTCGACAACTATGGGTCTAGACCATCAACAACGTGCCATCTAGAAATAATCCTACTATCACTACTTTCTTGCAAATTGATATTTCAAAGGAGAGACTTTCTTGCAAATCCATCATTCTTCACGAGTAATTTAAATTGACAAAATGTGGTTTACTTTGCATACATTTAGTTTTAATTCGTTAAAAAAGAGGGTTGACTTAGTATTTTTACACTTATTAATTTGTATTGAGTCTTGTACCTTTTCCATGCCCTAAAGTCCTCATTCATTCAAATTATTTGCTCAACTTTTTGACGACCTAATGTGTTAACCCTTCTCATTCTTTTACTGATTCATACTTTGGTAAAAATTAGAAGTTCAGAATATCTTTCTCATCCATTTGACTTCGGTGTTTCTTGATAAAATTTTGGTACAGGTATTGCTTGCGATGGGGTTTGGTGCTCCCAACAAAAAAGCCACGGGAGTGTTCTTGGAAAAAGCTTTACATCAAGGTATCTTTTATTCGAATGTGAAATTTTCACTTGTCATCGACCAAGCACTTCAGCTAACCTAATTATGTTTTACATCTAACTCGCAAATTGTATTCTCTACATCATAGTGTAAATTGGAAGTTAAAAACTTATAATTTTATAGCTAAGTAGATCCCAGTGTAAGTTGAATGTTTGGGTGGCATTTGGGTAAGGGTTTGGTTTAGTTGTAAAATGACTGTTTTTGGAAGTGTGTCTGGGAACTTTTCTAGGAAAACTAATCATGTGTTGGAAAAGTATTTAAAAAATCCAGCTTATGTGGTTTTGAAGACTAAATCCTGAAACAAAAATCAACAACCCAATTTTCCCAAACCAAAATATTGCTGTTTCTGAAATAGTCTGATTCAATCAATTGGTTTCATAAAAAAAAACCTTTTCCAAACACATCGAAGTCCTAATTGAACAGCAGAATTGATTTTAACAAATGTTACCCAAACATGTAAACCAATTGTCGAAAAGTTAGGCCAGAACCAAATTCAAATGCCAAATGGGTCGATTAGGCTGAGTAACATTTGCTAGCTTGTTATAATTTTTAAAGTAAAGATAATTTTCTTGTGGAATTGAGAAGATTTCAGATTTGAGCACTAAAAACATTTTGTTAGGCTTAAAAGGGAAACATCGTTATCAAATTAGGAAAAGGACTAAAGGGATATAATTTCTCATTTCTGTCGCCAAGAATGGCTGGATTTAACCCCCCCAAAAAAACATATTTTTCTTATTCAGAGAAAAAGGTCAATTAATGGGATCTTGAAAGAAATGGAGAGAGCAAGCTGCAAAGTGAGCGATTGGCTTCTTGGAATTTTTCGTTAGTTGCGAAATGGTGTATGCATCTTGTAGATTAAATTTACTTTAGATAAAAAGAAATAGATTCTCTGCAGCGTGATGCAGATGACATGGTGGAGTTCGTCAGGAATTGCCCAATGGAATTGAAGGAGTATTACATCCAAATGCAAGCTGCTAAAAGAAACCAAGCCCCTCTTCCTTCTCAGGTGATTAGTTTTCTCTGTATTTGAAGCTTCTAGTTGCTTCATCCAAACCTGAATATAATCACAAATAATCCTGAATTTATTGACTGGATTTATAGGATAAAGTTTTTACTCGATAAATTATATTTGGGTGGATGTATTTTGCTCTTTTCTTTTTTAAACTTGGGGGTAAGGTGAGGCCCAAGGGCAAAGGTTATGGATGTGTAAGGAAAGGGCGTTGTGAGAATTGGATGATGCATCTCTGATATTTAGGTATGTGTTTCTTGAATGACTCACTGATTGAGATTTTTATTAACATTTTCTAGTGTTTCTTGTGGGAACTTTCTGAATTTCATTTTTGGGCTTTCTTGTTTTCGTTTTTTTATAAATCTTGTTTCGGTGGAGTATTTTCTTTCATGCATCAACCATTCCTCTTAAACAAGGCAGTGGAGAACTGCTGATTTTCCATAGAAATATCCAAAACAGAAACTGAAATTTAAAACACAGAAGGGATTGGGGGAATAGATGGTAATAGGACCTAAAAAATATCTCAAACAAAGTTGCAAACCTATTGGAGTATATGACAATTCAAAATACCGAAGGGAAGGAAGGATTCTAGGTTATTTTAATTAGGTGATTAGCCAGCTGAGAAGTAGTTTGTGCTATCTGTATTAATTGAGAAACTCCACTAGAAGTTGAGTGAATGCAGTAGATTGAGGGGACATTTCCTGTATCCTTGAGTTTGCACATTTACTTATCTCAATGTGTTTCATGAAAATAAATACCAAACAAAAGATAAAAATATAAGTATTGGGAACTGATCCATCCCACGTCCTAAAATTTGCATTTTGGTGCATACGACAAGAATCTTCTATGGTATCACGTATCAAAAAAATAATCTTCTATGGTATTCGTCTTACCTTCTGACTTTAATATACAGATAAATGATGACCGTATGATTCTCGATAAGACCGTTGCTGATCAAGTCTCTATTTGGAAAAAAAGCAAAGGTCTTGGTGATAATGTGGTCAATGGTCATGCCTGCTCTGGAGAGACATGCGCTTACCATCAAAATTGGCGATGTATTTGTCTGTGAAAAAACTGGAAACGTTCATAGTAAGAAAACGTTTGCAACAGTGCAGACCAGTCATTCGATAATTCGAAAGATGAATCCCTGTGGGTGATTGCTTTGTAATTATTGGTTTTCTCTTGTGTGTGGGTGCAGTTTGTGATGACACATGCAGGGAGGTTGTACTGGATCCTACAAATGGTCTGCTGGTGTGCACTATTTCAGGCCACTGTTTTGATAGTATGTTGTTGTCACCAGATGAAATGGAACCAGATGTGGTAAGAACCTAGTGGTAGCTTACAGCGATTCTGGAATTCACTATTTTTTTAAACAGTGTGAACGGTCAACTTAAGGACACATGAAAAGTTTATGTGTGCCAATTTTTGGACTTCTACTTTCTGAGAATAAGTAGACAATGATTGTACTGACGTGCCGAAGTTCACTTGTTTCTGAAGGTGATAAAAGTGTGCTATTCTTCTAAAAAGAAGTGTTGCAATTCTAAAATGAAAATCGTGTCTATATGTAGATGTCTGGTATATCTTTTTCACTTTGATATAATCTGAGTTAGAGAAAAGGTATAAACAATCAGTCAATTGTTTGTTGGATTGCGTTTTGTTAGTGGCCTTTACCCTCAGATCCTAACTCCCATAGGAGTGATATCTCCATGTCCATCCATCCAGGAATCTCTTATTTATCATTTGCAGCAGCTAGGATTATATAACGTCTTAGTGTACGCATAGGTTGTTAATAACTAGTTTTAATAGATGAGGGTCTAATACATCTGGCAGTATAGTTTTATGTCAAAATATAATGAGCCTCGAAAAACATCTAGTAGCATCTCACTACTATGCTATATTTGCATCCATGTAAAAAAATACTTTAGTGATCTTAAAGTACAATGTTTTAACTACTTGTTTCTATAATATGTAAATCATTATAGTGAACTTTAGCTAATTTTTCCCTTTTGTTTGTTGAAATATAGGACCAACAACAAGCTGGTACGACAGACGAAGCAGAACCGTTCATGGGCTCGGGTCTTTTTGGTATGTTAGTTGTAATTCTGTCTTCTGGTTTATTAATCACTCAACTCCTTTTCACCTTCTTTTTCTGCTTATACTACTTCAGCTCGAGCCTATTTACTGGGATATAACTGCCATGACGAGAAGGAACTGAAAGATGCTTTGCGCTTTTGCTGATTCAACTGTTTATCACCGTTGAAGGCTGTGGTGGGTTGGTAAGGTTCCTTCCACCTTGAACTAGAGGTCTCAAACTCGAGTTTTGGAAACATGGAACGTCTTGGTAGGAAGCACTTTACTCCCCTCCTAGCGTACCTTTCCAGCATGCTCGGGTTAGTCTGCTGGATTTTCTCCATGTTCAGAGAAGGAATAATTACAGTTTAGTCTATCATGTAATTGTAGATTATATAATTTTATGTAGTATAGATTAATTAATTTAAGTTGTTACAAGACTTATATAGTTTCGCACTTAATATTCTCCTGCATCTGGTTGTTGCTTTTCTCTAATTACCTATCATTAGAGAAAAGAAACATAAAGTTTAATTTCTATTTAGTATAAGGTATAGGCTTGAATTGTGAAGAGGGGTTCAAAACTCAAAGGTTGAAAATAAAAGAAGATTTATTTGGGATCAAGTCAAATAATAAAAGTCAATTTGCTATGAAAAAGGTTGACCATAAATACTCTTTGAAATAATAGATAGTTCTAGGTATAGGGTTGATAGTAATTTAGGTCTCTTAGTTATTAAGTTATTATAATTTTAGTCCTTGAGATGTTAGATTAAATATATTTAATCTGTAATCAATTGAAACATGCACTTTTGATTCCTTTTGTTTATGAATATTCACACATTTACTATGATTATCAATTGCTCCACCACGTAAGTACTTGTGTACGATGTTAAGCTTTTGTTAAACTATTAGGCGTGTGAATTTTTTTATCTGAACTATCACCAAATGTTTATCGAAATACACACCAGAATTATCATTTATTCACTTATCCTACCTGAAATATAGCATTGTTCAAGAGGACAAGTGAAAAATTAGTAATTTTGGTGTGTTTTAATAAACATTTAGTGATAGTTAAGGTATGAAACTCAAAAAGTTGAAATACTTTAATTGTACTTTTGACCCTTAACTCTATTCTGACAATTATATAGTTCTAAAAATATTTCAAACATAACATGTTCCTAAATAAGACGACCAAAGACACACACTTCAATTAGTAAAAGGTTAAAATGCGTTTTTCACAAGGATTAAATTTGAATTCACAAATAATTAAGAGACCAAAAGTGCCATTTAATTTTGCCTTCTAGGTAATATATTTATATAAAATTTGAAAAACTAGAAATTCTAGAGGAGAAAAATATTGAACACCTCAATTAGTCAATTAGTAGAAATTAACTAATCACGTCATATATAATGTAATTAACACGTGGACAATATTTAAAAGAGTAAAAGGGGCCTATAAATACTCATCTATATCCACTCTTATCAAATTCTTCCTTCGATTAATTATAATAATTAATATACACTTTTTATTTGTTTTGTATCTTCATAAGGAAATCTGTAAGGACCCTCTCCACTTCATGAATTTTTCTTATTTTCTTTATTTATTGTTAGTTTATATGAATTTTCGTCAGACTTCACCAATGAGATTATATTAATTTCGTTGTTGTTGATGTGGTTAGTGTATATGAATTTTCGAGGTTCATACTTTTTCTTTTTTTTGTATAGTAAGAAATATAATGTTCTCGATTTTATGTTTGGATTTTTTTGAGACATTTGCTGGTTTTTGATCATGTTTGAAACTTTTCTTATTTAGGAATTTATTATGTAATCTCTAAATTTCATCAAGAATTGAGGGATCTTTTGGTCTTGAAATTGACCTTTGAGAATATTGTGGTTTGTGGTAATAAGAGTAATTAATATTAGTTCTAATAATTTCTAGCTAGAGTATAACTTTGTCACATGCAAAGAGGTCACATATATAATATACATTACTTCATGCTATCTTTTAATTTTTCACTTATTTGTTGGCCTACTTAGTGTTAGTATTGCAAGTGCAACAATTTGATTTCATGTGGTTCTTGATCAATTCTATGATATTGAAACTTAATTCCATTTTGTCTTTTTTTGACATTTTTAGGTACTTGAGAAGAATGGGAGGTGGAAAGGATAAACATGCACAATATCCTCCCGGAGGATAATATCCTCCCGGAGGATGACAGTATCCTCCGGGAGGACAGTATCCTCCTGGAGGTCAATATCCTCCGGGACAGTATGCTCCAGCACCCGGAGGATACCCTCCTCAACAAGGGTATCCGCCACAAGGTTATCCTCCGGCACAAGGATATCCGCCTGCAGGATATCCTCCACAAGGGTATCCACAGGCGGGTTATCCTGGTCAACCCGCTCCACACCATGCAGGTACCATTGCTTGATTACATTTAGATGTGGCTTGATATACGATTATTGTAACAAAACACTTTTAAAAGACAAAAAAAATGACAAAAGTAAAAGGTAAAAGAAGGAATAGATAAAGATAACAAGTGCTCACAATTACTTTCCTTCGTCTCAATTTAAGTGATCTTGGATTTGGTACAAAGTTCAAGAAAAAAAAGAGAAAGATTTCTGAAAATTGTGGGGTAAACACTTTTTGACCATTTGTGTTTATTTCATTAAGGATAACAAGGTAATTTTAACTTATTTTCATTCAACTTGTCCATTAATCAAAGTTTAAATTCTGAATCTGTATCTGTACGTAGCACATGGAATGATGGCGGGAGTAGCAGCGGCTGGAGCAGCCGCGTATGGTGCTCATCATATGGGACACGACGGAGGTCATTACCCTGCACCGGGTACCACTCATTATGGACATTATGATCATGGAAAGCATGACAAGGGGTATGGAAAGTTTAAGCAAGGAAAGGGGAAAGGCAAATACAAACAAGGCAAATTTGGCAAGAATCATGGAGGCAAATTCAAGAAGTGGAAGTAACTAACTAGTCAAACTACTTCAACTTAATGATAGGCATGATAAGTGATGAGATAAGTTATCGCATATGATCCCGAGATAATTGATCTTGAAATAACTTGTTCACACCCAAACGACCCCATAGTTTCCCTCGTGTGACCAAAAGGTCTTGCATATTTAAGTTAAGCCTATGAAAACAACCTCATATAGAAATGTAAAGTAAAATTGCATATAGTATTTTTACATGTTAGTGTTGTGAGTAGAAAAAATTGTCAATTATGTCTTGAACTTGATTGAGAAAACCTTTCTTTTGTAGGTTTGTGACTTCTTGATGTATAGTTAGGGCCTAGGGGATTCATTATTTTGTACCCTTCTTCTTTTTTTCTTTAGTGAAAAAAATTAAATCAATTTCTGTTTAGAATTATGCTTTAACCGAACCTTATTAAATCTGTGTTAAATTTCTACTCTAATTTGCTTTCTATATGATTATGTGCTAGTTAATTAAACAGTGATCTTTCTACCGCAAATATTTTATTGTTCTCTAAATTATTTGCTACTAGTAAATCCAAAAAGTTATATAATTCTACTTTCATACTATGAAATCTAGATGTTTCTTTTTGCCTAATTTCAAGTATAACTTACCTAAATCCCATAGTATAAGACCTTAAATTACATTTTATTCTTACTTTTTTTTATTTTACAAAAATCCCGTAAAAATCAGACGTCCGGATACATAAGTTTCCTCCGGATACATTATATATGATACATCATAAATTTGTTTGTTGCGCTTAATATGGAATATTAATGTAAAATTGATTTTCTTTCCCACAAATCACGCATAACTGATTTTCTTCCCATAAATCGGGCAGAACTGATTTTCTTTTCCCACAAATCATGCAGACGGATTGATATCATTCCATTCCAATATGTAACAACTTCACAAAATTCAAAAATCAAATTTTCATCTTCTCTATCAATTTGAAATCTTGAATCTCAAATCCTCCATTGTAGATGATTGGACAAACGATTCACGATTTCAAATCATCAATTCGAAATCGTCGAGTAATTTGAATTCAATGTATCACGCAAAACTAATTGGACAACCTTGGATGCTGCTAACATTGCTAACAAGATGCCTCTGTCAACTAGTAAGTTTCTATTCCCTCTTTTCATCTTTCGTTATTAAATTTTAATTTGATTTCAGAAAAGTTATTTCATTTCTTGTTCAGAGAAAATTGAAGAATTTGAGAAGAAAACATTGATGAAACCAAGAAACAAAAATGGGAAACAATCACCATTGATTGATATAACGAATGATTCCCTCATTGTTGGTCTTGCTATGGGGAATTTCGAGACCCCATCTTCAGAAATATCCAAAAAATGATTACTTGTCAAGCTAAATACTTGGTTACTCCTGGATCTTGCGAGAATTTATTGAGGGGACAAGTTAAGACTTTGTTGCAAAATGTTGAAGACTTTTTATGTTGTCGTTTTGATGTGAACATGTAAGTCATGATACATTAGTGGTAAACGACGCATGTGTATAATAATTTTGTATCTATATATTATGATGTGGTCATTATTTTGTATCTGGATGTGATTTGTATAAAAATGTATCAACATAATATATTGTATATGATACATGTAATAAATGGATTAACAATTGAGATGAATCAAATACGTTTTGAATATCGAGTGTGTATCACAAATTTGTATAAATGTATCAGACTATTATTGTGTATATTGTACATATAAATAGAGTAACAATCAAGATATGTAAATTACTTGTTTTGATCAAGAAAATTTGTGGATGATACATTAATATATATATATCAATCTTGGATTTTTGTGGATGATACATTATTGTGTGATAGTTATTAAGTATCAGATATATGTAGTTTTAAAATTTAAACTTTTACCAAACCAAACTTTGCTTACTATTTTTAAAATTCTTTTGCAAAAACAAATTTTCAAAAAATAAAACAAAAAAGCAAGGAAATATTTGCTTTCTTTTTACGCCAAAAAAATATTTAAACTGTGAGAGAAAATTTTCGAAACAAAAAAGGCACCTTAATATCAAATGAAGGCGTTATTTATATATGGAACCATTAGCTAAATTTTAAAATAATATTAAATTCTCTTTATCATAAAATTGGCAATTTGTATTCTTTTATTATAATATATTGTTTATTTAAAGAATTAACAACTCCCAATTCACATAAAAATAGATATGTTGACTATCATATATAATCTAGTCTCATCATTGTTTTCAAACAAGAGGTTTCTAAGCAATTATGTCTTGGTTATTCGTTCCTTCACATTTCTTTGTATTCCTTTTTTAGTCTTGATCAAATTTTAGTTTGAAGTATATAATTAGTTATATATGTACAGATTATATGATAAATAAGATTGTTTTTCAAATAATGGATATGTGTCATATACCTATTGTTGGATCTGATACACAGTGCTCTAGTTATAGAACATTACGATTTATAAATCAAGATTATTATTGGGTAATATGTACATATACATCGCATTCTAAGTTGTGTAAGACTGAACAAATATTAAAGAGTGCAGATACATGACACACAACTGATTTATTGCTGTCTATATAGACTTTCAAATTTGAATAATATTGATGATACATTAAAAAACTTGTTACATGTAAATGATACATTATGTAGTGTTTATGTGTCAACAACATTTATATTGAATATGCTAAAACTAATCGAATATTCAACAACATTAGGGTTATATATCAACACCTTAAATATGAATATGATACATTGCATAAAACAAAGGCTACTGTGACAGTGATGTATCAGATCAGTGACACTAACAAAGGGTAATTTAAGAATCAAAATAAACGAGATACATTGAAATTCTGTATCTTTTACAGTGATAGTAGTGTAATGGTAGATCCAACTTTTCCCCCTCTTTTTTGGGCATTTTTTCAACAGTAGATTTAAAGCTCGAGCATGTGTCCTTCCCCGATTTCTCCGCTCACAAATTTATCACTAATATAATTTGGTATTGTGTACGGATACATATTCTTCTAAATTTGGATAATCGTAGAAGATACATAGCAATACTTGATACATAATAAAATGATACATTTGGTAGAGACTACTTCTTTCCATTTCATAATGTAGTTTCACTAGCAAAAGAGGATCCCCTGAAAACGAATTGTTTGCAAGGAGCAATGTGGATACATCATCTCTTTCACCTTTCCCTTATGCATTTTGTGAAGGTGGAAAGGGAGGAGATCTGGTAGTTCTTTGGAAAAAATATGGAGCAAAGACTTACTTGGGTTCTTCGAAAAAAATTGTGGAGCGATCTTACTGAAAGGAGAGAGAACAAATCTGAAAATTAAAAAATGAAGGAAGTAAAGATTGAGGGAGTGAAAATAGGAAGAGATTGAGTGAGTAAAAATAGGAAGAGAAACGTGTACAACTTGATGTATCCGGGAACAATGGGGTTTGGAAGGAAAAAGAGGGATTTTGGAAATATTTTAAAATGGTAGGGAATAATAGAAATTATGGAAAATAAAGGTGTGTATATAGGTAATTTATCCTAATTTCAATCTGAAGTTTCAACCACACATTTGTTGTTGATGCTAATTTAATCTCAAATAAACATCTATCATATTCACAAATCACAATCTACGCATAATTAATCAGATATTAATTAAGCATTTAATATATCTGAAACTAAAAATGTTTTTAATCACATAACTAAGATAATTAAAATCGTATCGATTTATTAATCCAATGCAAGATCTTCTTACTATAAAATTTGTCATTTCTTCTAATGTTTGGGGATGAGGGTAGGAGGGGGAGCACAAGTATATTATTAAAAAAATTACTTCTTATATATAAAGATGTACTTAACAAAGAAATATTTTTTATTATAACCAAGGACGAACAAATTGGTATTCGTCAGGTGTAGGATTAGGACCATAAGCCAAAAAAATACCAGAGTCCTTCATCAACCAATTGCAATAGTAATCTTTGAGCAGCTCACCATGATCTGAGCAAATGCCACCATGTTGTTTGAAGACATCAAAATTATTATGCTTTGAACCCCAGGAAAAGTAACAATAAAAAAGAGTAGTGCCCCAGAAATTCATATGGAATTTGAAATGATATAGATCACCCGGTTTAAGTGTTTGAATTCCAAGATCATCATCTTTAGATTTACAATGAATGTTGAGTAAAGGTGTATTTTCAGGGAGGTCACTCGTAAAACGTTGGAAAATTGTTGGATTTAAACGAATGGGAGAATTTGTTATTGGCTTAGCGTTAATGTTGATGAGTGATAAAATAAATAATGAAAGTAGAATTTTTGAGTAAGAGTAAAAATCCATTTTGAGAGACATGGTGTTTCAGAAATGCAAATGAAATTGGTTGCACTATTTATAAAATGATACAATAATTGATTCAACCAATATTAAAATTTGTTTGACTTTGTATTTGTATTTGGATTCTTCTGAAAATTGAGTCAGTTTAGTTTCTTTTAAGAAAATATGTGTAATCTGATAATTACTTGAATTGACTTTTATCATTTGAAAGGAGTTTTATTTTGAAAAAATAAAATAAAACTATTCATTGAGTCAAACCTCTTTATTTAAAATGATGCAATCATCATTTATTATATAAAATATGGTTGGTCAACATTCTTCCCAGCAAAGTGCAGGTAAATGTGAATGTTTTGAATATAATATTTTAATTTGTGAGAGCACAAATCTAAATTTTGAAACTATTTAGAAGATATTTTAGTTAGTCTTGAATGAAAAAAAAATCAGCTCGCTCAAGAATATAAAATGTTGTAATGTATAAATAGTGTTTATGAATGTGTGTATATATATATCTAATAAATAATTATATATCATATATACTATTTATACAATATCGATACGTTAAATAATTATTTATACAATATTGATACATTACATAACCATATATATAATATCGATACATTACATAGTCATATAATTATTTTAGAGTAACTTTCATATATAGCAAACACAAAAATCATATTTGTATGCTATAGCTATAGTTTGCATAATTGTACTCCATAACAAACATAAATATATTTCGCTATACATATACAACAGAAAGCAGTTGTATAATTTCGCTATACATATACAAAAGAAAACAGTTGTATAATCTGCTTTGGTATACATATACAAAAGATCAATTGTATAATCTGTGTTTGTATAAAGTGAGAAAGAGAGAAAGACAAAAGAAAACTGGACAAAAAAAAATCGTATTTGTATAATCATAAGTGTATAGGATGAAAATATATGCATTTGTATTTGTATATACAATTTTCTCTCACTTTTTACAAACACAAACACAATGTATACATTTGTGTTAGTATAAAGTGAGAGAGATGAGTGGGCGAGCGAGATCTGGGAGAGGGGAACGAAAATATATTTATATATACAATTTTCTCTTGCTTTATACAAAACACAAACACATTTTATACATTTGCGTTTTTGTATAAAGTGAGAGAAGCGAGTGAGCGAGCGAGATCTGAGAGAGGGGAACGAAAATATATGTATATATACAATTCTCTCGCTTTATATAAACACAAACACATTTTATACATTTGCGTTTGTATAAAAGCGAGAGAGGCGAGGGAGAGAACGAGAGTGGCGAGCGAAATTCACCAGGAGAGAGGTGAAATAGCAACAATTTGCTATGGAGTACAATTAAATCAAACTATGGTTATAGCATTTAATTTGAATTAATAGTTTGCTATTATATACAATTTTTCCATTATTTTATTGAATTTTTTTATTACTTGCACAATTGTGTAAGAAGCCCTTTTGGTTTAGCTGCAAGGTTCTAGCTGTAAAGTAACACCCGTGGGCAATACATGTTTTGAGTGATTAATATATTAAAAAACTCGAAATATAGAGAGGAGCTCAGAGGTGAGGTCATCGTCCTTGCCCAAGGGGTATCAAGCGATATATATATAAAGTGTTGATACCTTTTAGAATAAGTTGATGGTTTACTCTAATGGTTAAAAGGTTGCAAAAATTCCTTGAAATTGCGAGTTCAAGCCCAATGTACTAGCCTCATAATACTTTTTATGTAATTATTTTAGTAGTTTTTCATTTTTGAGGCTCATCCCTCTTGGCACCCTTTCTTAAAGGGGTGAGTGCTCTTTTAGGTGTATTGAATCTCGTTTTATTGGTATGGTAATATTTTATAGTTTATTAAAAAAAAAAAGAAGATAAAATTACATAAAATAGATTTAATGTAATATCATATCATAGTCGTTCTCATACACATAATATCAAATATAGATAAAAAGCTTTGAAATATAGAAATCGAGATAACAAATATGGATTTTTGGAACTATTTACCCCCTTAAACTATGAGAAGTCTTAATTACCCCACTCAAATATGGATTTTTGAAACTTGCCTCCTAATATGCCATATGACATTAAAAAAAAATTCCTCCTTTCAATTTATATGACTCACTTTCTTGTTTAGTCAACTTAAAAAAGAATGACACATCTCTATATTTAGTAAAAAGTTTAATTTCTAATGATACATCTATATTTACTAAAAAAATTAATATTTGTTCCTATTTATATGGTGTTGTTTGACTTGACATAAAGTTTAAGAAAGATGTGGTCTAAAATAAGTTATAAACTTCTGTGTGGTTATTAATCATTTTATTAAAGATAAAAAAAAAAAATTTAAGTTATTTTTTTACTAAAAATATAGAAATACGTCATTCTTTTTTGGATCGAATAAAAAGGAAATGAGTCAATATAAATTATGATGGAATAATTTTTTTTTACCATATGACATATTAGAGAGTAAATAGTTTCAAAAATCCATCTTCCAGGGGATAACTAATTAGACATCCCATAATTTAAATATACATTTAATAAAATACGTCAAATTTAAGGAGAATTTTAAGTATTTTTTCTTTAACTACTAAAATTGTTGAGAGACTTTTTATAATACGTGGATAAAATTGAGTAATTTTTATGTCACAAATTAATTTATTTCTTTGGTATAATAAAAACTTAATTGACCATCTACGAAATTAATTAGTCAAAAATGACATTTATTTAATAACAACATCAGAGACTAATGGAATCATCATTGAGTGGAACAATCCAAATTAAACTCAATACTATAATGTAAAATCTCTCTATATATATCATCTTTATAAAGTGAACTACCAACTTTATTTTCACTCTTAAAATGGCTTATTACCCCTACACCAAAGTTCAACTTTCATTGCTTATTTTATCTATCATCAATCTTATGATGATGACAAATGCTTTTAGTTTTAATCCAACAATTACTGAAATTTTTGTCAGTGACCTACCTCAAAATACTCTTCCACTCAAAATTCATTGTCAAGGATGACGATCTTGGAATCCACACACTTAAAGTGAATGAAAAATTTGATTTCTCATTTCATCAATTTTTTGGGGCACTACTCTGTAACGACATGATTCCGTCGTTAGGGAAATGCCAATGAAGAAAAAATTTTGGGCCGGAAAAAGTTTTTAGTAGTAAGTGAAATTTCCTAACCTAGTCCAGATTTGGACGAAATCGGAGTCCTTAAGGTGTAGGGACATCTGGTAACAACCGGGTGAATTAATTTCGATTTTGATTACATGAGCTGTTAGATAACTCGTCAAGGAATTCGTACGACTTTACGGAATTGATTTTGGGTAAGTAGATCTATTGATCTTAGCGTGAAAGGTATTTTCTGAGCGTTGCTGATTTGAGGTGTCTTGTGGAATGAGGATTTGGAGTTCTTTAAAATAACTTTCTGTCTCGTTTTGTGTCGCTTTGGCGGGAGGGTTGCCGCTCTGGCGGGGCTGCTAGAACGGGATGATGACCGCTTTGGCGGGTGCGCCGGGACTTAAAATCGTAGGTGGAAGACTACTAGTCACTGGTTCGAAAATGCCGCTCTAGTGGGGTTCGAAAATCGTAGGTGGAAGACTACTAGTCACTGGTTAAAGTACGTTAGAAAGGTTTTTATTTAAAAAGTGTTGGTTTAAAGTAAGGTCAATGGACGGAGTGGTCATGATGGTTGTTAGTATTAGAAGTGTTGTCTTCAGTCGAAGGATGTGAAGAGTATGTTGAGTTAAGCGAATGGAAATAGTTGGTATCGACTCTGCAAAGGTAAACCTTTCGTGTTATTCGATAAATTCTTATGTGACCATCTATTTCATTTTGTACATGGCTATGGGTGTGATAAACTAGCTATGGTTACACGTGTTGTTTTTCATTTTGTGGGTGAATCTCTATTAGTGGATCAGGTTTACCAATCTTGCGACACTCTCTTTGTTGAGTGGAAAGATCAGGAAGATTTGGTTAACTCGAATGACATAATTGGTGTTGTCTTGGAGTTGTTGAAGTATTTTAGTGGTTCTACATGTACCACCCTGCTTATGAGAATTTATAGAAGAGATACCTTGCGTATTTATGATTGTCTGACAATCTTGATTTTCATCTTGTCGTCAAGGTCATGTATCGATTATGTGTGGTTGAATGTGGGGATTATTGAATCCAATTCTACTGTTCTTAAGAGGTAATCTACAATTACTAAATCTAGCATTTCGAGTTGTTGGATGGTTTGTTGGTTTGTATGTTTGGACATATCTCTCAAGGAGTATCTTATGTCTAATGATTGAAACTTTTGTAACTTAAGCTTATAGAAATTTATGTTGTGAGATGGAGATGTTGATAATAACTATGATTGTTTGGGTATTATGAGCGTGTGTTGGTTGGTTTAGGTTCACCTCTAATTGTGGCGAGTTTTGATTTTGGATTTTATCATGGTTATGTGAGAAATGATTAGTCCTGATGATTGTGTCAAGGTCCTTGATAACATGTTGCAGACGTTTGTGCGATCAACTTTGGGGGTTACTGAGAATCGCTTTTGTTGTTAGTTAAGTTTACATACAACAATAATTATCACTCGAGTGTTGAGATGACTTCATTGAGGCATTGTAAGGGAGGATATGTAGGTATTCAATTGGTTGGTTTGAGGTTGGAGATGTGAAACCCTTAGGGGGTAATGAGATTCGGTAAGAAGGGTATGCGAGACAAGTATCCCTAGTAATTCGACGATTCAGATACTACTCTACCCTTACTTTAACTAGTCTTCTCCTAGTTGATAACTCGAGGGCGAGTGATGGGTAAATTGGTATCTATTGTAACGACCTGGTTCCGTTGTTAGGAAAAAACCAATGAAGAGAAAATCGGGGTCGGAAAAACTTTTTAGTAGTAAGTGGAATTTCTTAACCTAGTCCAGATTTGGACGAAATCGGAGTCCTTAAGGTATAGGGAAACCTGGTAACAATCGGGTGAATGAAATTTGATTTTGATTAAATAAGTAGTTAGATAATTCGACAAGGAATATGTACGACTTTACGGAATTGATTTTGGGTAAGTAGATCTTCAGAAATTGATCTTAGTGTGAAAGGTATTTTCTGAGCGTTGCTGATTTGAGGTGTGTTGTGGAATGGAGATTTGGAGTTCTTTAAAATAACTCTCTCTGGTTTTGTGCCACTTTGGCGGGAGGGTTGCCGCTCTGGCGGGGTGTCACGACCCAGACCGTCGTGATTGGCACTCACACTAACACCTCGGTTGGAGAACCACTACTACAACCTAGACCAAGCAACTAATCCAAAAACTAAGGCATTTAACATAGGAAAACAGAAATAATACTAAAATCTGAAGTTCTCATAAACTTCAACAAATGATCTAACAACTAACAATGCGGATAATAAACATAGAACCTGAAAGTCAATGTACCAAAATTCTACTAACGACAAGTCTAAGAACAAGGGGCACAACCCCGAAACTAAACAACACCTTAACAAATAGTCTGAGTCCGGAAAAAGTAGACTTAAACAAAAGAGAATCCCATGGTAGCCCAGAAAAATTGGCTCACCCTTGGATTCGAAGCAACGATCACAGATCTTCTAAGTGAGGTCTGTCAGTAGCCGCTGAAAGATGCCCTATACTGAACAAAAATAAGAGCAAGTGCAAAATCAGTACGCAACCACAATGTACTGGTAGGATCACGCGGCTATCCCACTAGTGCAACATAAACAAGACAGATAACATTATAATCATATGCATATACCGAACATATACAATATTAGTCAACTATTACGAACAACGGACAATTTCATGATTCTTATATATCACAGTTATATTAATTTAGAGCAACATACCGTCTTCCAATAACAATATTCATTAGATATGAACGTAATCATCACAAGTAGATACATAACATAATTCAATGGTCCTCTTATGGAACCCAATTCAATGGTTCTCTCACGGAACCCAAACCCAAACAGTTAGCTTGCCAAAACGTGGCAATTCGATCCCATATTTATGCCGGAATGTGGCAACCGATCCAATACCTTGCCGAAATGTGGCAATTCAATCCCATAGTTAGCTTGCCGAAACGTGGCAATCCGATCCCATAGTTATGCCGGAACGTGGCTATCTGATCCCATAGTTAGCTTGCAGGAACGTGGCAATCCAATCCCATAGTTATGCCGAAACGTGACAATCCGATCCCAAACACATACTACAATTACAATCACAAGAATATCATCAAGATCATACATTTAAGTCATAATTTCATGGCATTCATCTTTGCAATATTCATATACATACAAGTATCATAATGAAGCAAGAACAAACATACATCACATAATCATAGAATCACAACCATCACCTACCTCGAATCCAAGCTTGAATTCCCTTAGGCACTTGAATCTCCCCTTTTCAGATTCTTTCCGCTTGTTCTAGGTCTACAAATAATTAATATCCGCAAGGATCAACAATCAAATGTCTAATTATCCGGATTATAACAAACCCAATAACCCTAGACCAATCCAAATACCCAATTGAGGGCTTTTTCCACCATAATTTCCAGATCAAAACCCTTCTCCATCGATAATGACCCAATAGATTACATTTTATGGATCGAAAAATGGATTCGGGGAGTTAAAACCTTACCTTTAGCCTAAAAAATGGTGAAAAATGGTCAAGAAGCCCCCTAAGGTCGTCTCCTTAGCTCTAAAAATTGAAAAGTGCCAAATAAGGTCGTTTAGGGGTTTATTAACGACTTTAAGTCGCGTCTAACACGCCACGACGGACCCATCCCGCTACAGTGGCCCCATTCTGGCGCCGAAAATCTCGCCCCATCGGCCTTAACGGAGATATAATGTATCCGTTCACGCTAAGAATATTTTTGGGAGTTCTACTCGCCCAAATTCGATTCCGTAAAGTTGTACGGGTTCCTTATCGTCTTAGCTATCCACTAATGTAATCAAATTCACAATTATATCTCTCATTCATTACTAGATTTCCCTACACCTTAATGACTCCGATTTCATCCAAATCTGGACTAGGTTGGGAAATTCCAAGTTATTACGAAAAAGTTTTCTAGCCCCAATTCATTCTTCATTGGCTTTTCCCTAACGACGAAATCAAGTCGTTACACGGGGCCGCTACAACGGAATGATGACCACTTTGGTGGGTGCGACGGGACTTAACATCGTAGGTGAAAGACTAGTAGTCAGTGGTTTGGAAATTTTGCTCTGGCGGGGTTCTACGTCGCTCTGGCGCTGCCGATATAGCGGGGTGAAAGCCATTGTGGCGGGCCAGTCACGACTTTATGTCATTAATAAACCCCTAAACGACCTTATTTGTTACTTTTTGACTTTTAGAGCTAAGGAACGAACCCCAAGCTACTCCTACTCGTTTTTCACCATTCTTGAAGCTAAAGGTAAGTGTTTCACTCCCTAAATCTATTTTTTGATTCGTAGAACATAATAAAATGGGTCAATATTGATGGGGGAGGATTTTGTTACAGATTCTATGGTGGAAACAACCCTAAATTTAGGTGATTCGGATCATGGGTTGATCTAGGGTTCGTAGAATTATTAGTGATTCATGTAATTAGTGATTGTCTATTGATTCCTATATTATATTGATTGTTTGTAGACCAAGAACAAACGGAACGAATCTGGAAAGAGAAGGATCAAGTTCTTTGGGTTCAAGCTTGTTTCGAGGTTGGTGATAATTGTGATTCTATGATTGTGTGATGTATGTTTGTTCTTGCTTCATTATGATACTTGTATGTACATGGATGTTGCAATGTTGATCACACTTGTTGTAATTGAGGATAATTGAATAATTGTATGCCATGAATCACCTCTTGTTGTATTATTGTGAGAATATACATTGTGATTGTGATTGTGGTTTGTTGAATGGAAGGGTTTCACGATCCGACACACTAACTGGGATCGGTTGCCACGTTTCGGCATAACTAAATTGGATCGGTTGCCACGTTTTGGCATAACTATTGGATTGGTTGCCACGTTCCGGCATAACTATTAGATTGGTTGCCACATTCTGTCATAACTATTTGATCGGTTGCCACGCTTCGGCATAAATATGGGATCAGCTGCCACGTTCCGGCACACTAACTATGGGATCAGATTGCCACGTTCTGGCAAGATAATTGTTTGAGTTTGAGTTCCATGAGAGGACCATTGGATTGTGTTGTGTATCTACTTGTGATGATTACGTTCATATCTAATGATGATTGTTATTGGAAGACAGTATGTTGTTCTAAATTGATAACCAATAGTGTGATATTAAATGTGAAATATGTTGTTCCTCATGTTGATAATATTGTATATGTTGATATATATATATATGCATGTGATTATAATGTTGTTTACTTGTTTATGATGAACTTGTGGGATAGCCGCGTGATCCTACCTGTACACTGTGGTTGTGTACTGATTCTGCACTTGCTCTTATTTTGTTGAGTACATGGCATCTTCAAGCAGCTATTGACATACCTCACTTAGAAGATTTGTGATAGTTGCTTCGAATCCAAGGGTGGGCCAATTTTTCCGGGCTGCCATGGGATTTTCTTTTGTGTACTGATTCTGCACTTGCTCTTATTTTAGTCGAGGTGCACACTGTCGCTAAGGACCACGGCCAAAATAGAATTTCCTTTTTCACACAATGTAGCAATTCACCCTTAGCTATATCAACCAACATTTTCCAACCTTTCTTCTCAACATAGCGCATTAAGGATTTTTCATAGGATCAAAAGACTTGGTCTCAACCAACGGGTTTCGGCTTATTATGTGGTTTATCAATAAACAAGGCTAAAGGCTCAATGGGGGCTTCACTAGGGATTATTTCAATGGTAGGCATACAAGTAGAGGTAAGAATTGGCTATTTCAAAGAAGCGTCTCAATCACATTCCTTAAGTCATACAAACTACTAATTCAATACACACAAGGCAAGTTCTAGATATCAAGTTAAGAAAGAACCAATCAATTCTCACCACACATGGCATTATGACACATATAAGGATATATCAACCAACATGTTCCTACAACTTGCATTACGGTATCATTACACAATTAATCCCATTTATTTTTATTTTGAGGCAAAACTAAGAACACATGTTTGTTACAAGGTCAACAACCTATTGCATTCTTCCAAATATGACTACACATGACATTTGACTAACTTTTTCAGACATAGTTTCAAAGGGCCAAGGTTGTAATTGAGTGAAATTCATTTTGTATCGTACAAGAAAGGAATTCCATTTGTGTATGTGCTCCCGATAAAAAGAAACTACTCTTCTATGTGATTAATTTTCCCTTAACACGGTCGTCATTCGTCCATCATTGGGAACTGTCACTCCTATGACGACTCTCAGACTCAATAAAGCAATAAACTAGTCATATTCGGTTCAAAGGGACAATCCTCAGTAAAAGTACCGAAAACAAATGCTGAGGAACCCAAAAAAAAAATAATTAAAAATTTAACTAAAAGCTACCACTAGACTCGATAAAGCAGTAAACAACTATATACAACAAAGACATATTACCCCACCCCACACTTTAAAAATAAGCACTGTCATCAGTGCACAATTAAAGCAAAGTATAAAGTTAGGAATACTCCCTCGGGCCTCTAGGCCTCGTCGTCACCGTGATCAAACACCATCAAGGCATTCACATCCTCATCCACATCATCATTCTCCTCATCATCCAGAGCCCCGTCAGCAGTAGCCTCATCATCATCCAAAGGCTTTAAGAATGCGAGACCAGTTCTACATAAGAATGTTGCACTCTCAGTTAAGGGATAGCGCTCCGCTAGACCATCTCATCATCTGTAACTGGACGGCCACCTATTCGCAGCTGCAATTTCGCCATCCCAAACGTTCGCGCCATGACACTATCATCACGGGCTTACCTCTCTTGGGCAAATAAGACATGTCCATGGGACGTGTCTAGTGCCTTAGTGCGGGTCACATCAACCAACTTACCCGTTAGATCCGGGTGAAAAGTAACAATCATATCACAAGCCTCCTCATCTATACCTTGGGTCCTCAAGAAATGGGTTATCAACCCACCATAACAAAACCGCCAACGCAAATTGTTCCTAAACTTTATCATATTTTGCCTCAAATTTTCCCCAACATTAATAGGCATTCCCTTCATCAACATATAGACCAACACCACTCTATCCCGCGTCACCTCAGTCAAATGCTTCGCGGGAATCAATACACTACACACTAATTTCAGCCACACCCTAGCAACCAGATTGAAATTAGCAAAGTGGAGGGTAGAATGCCTCCCAGTATCCTTACCATGCCCCCACCTAGCTATCGACTCTACCCCACACAATGTGTGTCGCATATCTCTATACGGGGGTTTCTCTTTAAACATATTAAAGTCATTGGCATCACAGTTAGGGGTGCCCAACAACTCATTCAATATCTTAACCGAAAACTTCACATCCTTGCCTCTTATAGGCACAATTTTGTACTTAGTTTCAGTGAGCCAATTTGCATAAAACTCATGAACTAACGACAAATTATAGTCACCTGGATGGTCAAAAGCAAATCGCAGTCCCAACTCAACCACAGTCCTATAAATATCAGGAAATTGAGACTGTAACCTTACCGAATCGACGTATTCATATCCCATATATTTTGCTTCCCGCTGGCAGTCAAACCAAGTCAACTCATATCGTTGAACCGCCTTTTTACCAAATTTTCGAGTTGGTTCCCTATTTTCGGACCCGAATGCTTCACCCTTTCTACTCCGCTTAGACCCCGCCACATTCTTCACCTTAGGTGCCATTGTAACCTGTAAAAGAGAGAAACTAAAGAAAGAAAAAAAATTAGAAAAATTAGGGGGGTCGGGTTGGGAAATGAGGAGTGAAAAAGAAGTGGGGAAATGGAGGATTTATAGTTGGTGGTGGGGAAGAAGACGAGTGTTGGTGGGAGTGAGAATGAAGAAAGGAGAAGAAGAAGAAGAAGAAGAAGAGTTGGAGAGAAGTTAGGGGGGTTGGGCGGTTTGTAGGAGAATTGGGGAAAGAAGTGGGAGTTTTAGGGATTTAAAGGGGAGTGGGTCGGGTTTTATTCGGGTATAAACTCGGATTTTTTTTCAAAATTTGGGCGTCGACGCGACGGAGTGCGGTGCGCCAGAAAAGGCACTCTGATCTTCTCCCCCTGGCGTGATGCGCCACAAAGGTGCCAGGCGCGATTGAGGGGCGTTGCTCCAGTTTCGCGCCCTAAAGCCTCCTCTAAACTTTTATTCCAGGCGCGGCGCGCCTATCAGTTTGCCTAGCTACATTTTTTTTTATTTACTAATACAAGCTAAGTTATGAGTAATTAAAAATCCTATTTAACTAGAACAACAAACTAAAAGAATTTCCTAAATTCTACGAATTTAAACTAAGCTAAAACAATAAAAAAATCAACTGGGTTGCCTCCCATGTAGCGCTTGATTTAACGTCGTGACATGACGCAACTTGGATCATTCATCATTTAGCTCAAAAGCGTCCCGATCACGATCTGCATCCTCACCGAAATAATGTTTCACGATTTGCCCATTGACCAAGAAAGTAAGGCCAGTCTTACCTTTAAGTTCAACAACCCCATATTTCGTCATTCTGACCACTTCAAAAGGATCACTCCACTTCGACCTCAGTTTTTCGGGGAATAACCTTAGTCTAGAGTTAAAAAGCAGCATCTTATTTCCCGGATTGAAGGTACGAGCTACTATGTTCTTGTCATGCCATCTCTTTGTCTTTTATTTGTATAGCTTGACATTCTCAAACACGTGGAGCCTAAACTCCTCAAGTTCATGCAACTGATTCAGTCTCTTTTTACCGGCTAGCTCGGGGTCTAAGTTCAGCTTCTTGATTGTCCAATATGCTTGATGCTCTAATTTCGCCGGAAAGTGACATGTTTTCCCAAATACTATGTGATAGGGAGAAGTCCCTATTGGTGTCTTATACGCAGTCTTATATGCCCACAATGCATCATCTAGTTTATCAGACCAATCCTTCCTTTGCGCATTCACCGTTTTCTGCAAAATTTGCTTCACTTCTCTATTCGAAACCTCCACTTAGCCACTCGTTTAAGAATGGTAAGTTGTAGCAACCTTATGACGAATACTTACCTCCATCACTTATAATTGCCCTTGGAGTGCCAAAGCGAGTGAAGATGTGCTTCTTGAAAAACTTTATCACCACCCTTGAATCATTGGAAGGAAGAGCGACAGCCTCAACCCATTTACTAACATAATCCACAACCACAAAAATGTATTGGTTTCCACTAGATGGTGAGAATGGACCCATGAAGTCAATACCCCACACATCAAAGATTTCCACCTCCAAAATGTTACTTGGCGACATCTCATGTCTTCTTGAAATAGTATCCAACCTTTGGCATTTATCACAACTCTTTACAAAATCAATAGAATCTTTAAATAACGAGGGCCAAAAGAAACCAGATTGTAGTACCTTATGAGCAGTGCGCTCTCCTCCATGGTGACCTCCATATGGGCTAGCATGAAAACTTTCGAGCACTCTGTGAAACTCAGATTCCGGAATGCACCTTCTCACTACCCGATCTACACCTTGCTTGAACAAGAATGGTTCATCCCAGATATAGAACTTGGCATCATGATTGAGCTTTTTCTTTTGATAGGTGGTTGAACCCGGAGGATAATCGCCACTTACTATCAAATTCACAATGTCTGCATACCATGACACTTGAGAGATATCTAATGCCATCAATTATTCATTCAGAAACTCTTCTCGAATTTGCTCACCTTCATTCACATGTGAAAAATCCCTCAACCTAGATAAGTGATCTGCTATTTGATTCTCAGTACCTTTTCAATCTTTGATCTCAAGGTCAAATTCTTGGAGAAGTAATATCCATCGAATCAGCCTTGGTTTAGCTTCATTCATGTTGAATAGGTACCTAATAGCTGCATAGTCAGTAAAAACAATCACTTTAGTACCTACCAAATACAATCTGAACTTGTCGAAGGCGAACATTAGAGCTAGCATCTCCTTCTCAGTCATTGTGTAATTAGCTTGAGTAGAATCAAGGGTCTTGCTTGCATAATAGATCGAGTGGAACACTTTATTCTTTCTTTGTCCCAACACTGCACCCACTGCTACGTCGCTTGCATCACACATGAGTTCAAATGGTAGTTCCCAATCAGGAGCAATTAAGATGGGAGCTTCAATTAAGTTCCTCTTCAACATCTCAAAAACTTTTAAGCACATCTCATCAAAGTCAAACTTCACCTCCTTCTCCAAGAGATTGCACATAGGTCTTTCAATCTTGGAAAAATACTTGATGAATCGCTTGTAAAAACCTGCATGACCAAGAAAACTATGCACACCTTTTACAGAAATAGGATGGGGTAATTTCTCAATAACTTTTACCTTAGCCTTATCAACCTCCAAACCAGATTTAGACACCTTGTGTCCCAACACTATCCCCTCTCTTAACAAAAAATGACATTTTTCCCAGTTTAGAACTAAGTTAGTGTCCTCACATCTAGCAAGTACTTTATCAAGATTCCAGAGACATACCTCAAAAGACTTCCCAAAGACGGAGAAATCATCCATGAACACCTCTACAAAGTCTTCCACCATATCATGAAAAATGGCCATCATACACCTTTGAAAGGTCGTCAATGCATTGCAAAGTCCGAATGGCATGCGTTTGAAAACATAAGTACCATAAGGACAAGTGAACGTGGTCTTTTTCTGATCCTCGAGTGCAATCAAGATTTGGTTGTAATCGAAATATCCATCTAAGAAACAATTGTACTCCTGCCCTGCTAGTTGGTCAAGCATCTGATCAATGAAGGGAACGGGGTAGTGATCTTTCCGGGTAGTATCATTTAGTTTCCAATAGTCCATGCAAATTCTCCACCCGGTAACTGTTCTAGTAGGAATCAACTCATTTTTTCGTTCCTTACCACTGTCATACCTCCCTTTTTGGGAACACATTGTACCGGACTTACCCATTTACTATCGGAGATTGGGTACACAATTCCAGCATCTAGCCATTTTATTACCTCTTTTCTCACTACTTCTTTCATCAAAGGATTTAGTCGACGTTGATGTTGTGCACTTGGTTTGTGATCCTCTTCCATGTAGATTTTGTGCATACATAATACTGGACTAATCCCATGAATGTCAGCCATTTGCCATCCAATAACTTTCTTTCTCCGCTTAAGGATCTGCAATGCCGCTCCAACTTGTATTTCAGACAACTCTGCAGAAAGTATAACAGGCAAAGTTTCGTTAGTACCCAAAAATGCATACTTGAGGTGAGCCGGTAGTGTTTTCAATTCCAGCTTTGGGGCTTCCTCAATAAAAGGTTTGGGTGGTGGCCCTAACTCTCGCTCTAATGGTTCCACTATTCGCTTGTGAGGCTCCGCAAGTGTCAGATTCAGACATGCTTCTATCTCTTAAGCCTCAGTGTCTTCATCTCTCTTATGACCTATTAAGACTATTTCTAAGGGGTCTTCGGGCACAACTAAATGTGACTCTACTATGCGATCAACCACAGTTATAGCAGACAACTCTTCATAAATAGAAGACAATTTTAGAGCGCAGTAAACATCAAATACATCTACCTTATCATGTGCCCTCATGGTTAATTGACCAGCTACTACATCAATCAATGCCCTACCCGTGGCCAATAAATGACGTCCCAAAATGAATGGAACTTCAGGATCGGGTTCAAAGTCTAAAACCACAAAATCTACCGGAAAATCAATGAACATACTTGCACTAACACATCTTCTACCATCCCTTCTGGCCTAGCAATAGATCTATCCGCAAGTTGAAGAATAATAGTGGTTTGTTTTGGACTACCCAACCCAAGCTTTAGATACAAAGATAAGTGCATCAAATTTATACTTGCCCCCAAATCACACAACCCCCGGGCATGAACATTTTTTCCAATTGTAATTTGCACAGTAAAACTACCCGGATCTTTTAACTTTTTGGGCAGTCTGTTTTGAATCCTTGAGCAGTACTCCTCAGTAAGTGCCACAGTTTCATATTCCGTGAGCCTCCTCTTGCTAGCCACAATATCCTTCACATATTTGGCATACTTCGAGATACCCTGCAAAATGTCAACCAAAGGTAGATTAATGTGAACCTGTTTAAGAAGAGAGAGAAACTTACCAAAACATTCATCCTCATTCTGCTTTCTGAGCCTTTGTGGAAATGGAGGTGGTAATTTCTTTTCTTTGTTACTTACCTCAATGTCTCTCTTCTTTAGAGCTAGTTCCTCTAATTGCAGCCCACTTCTAGTACTTACCGCATGCAATTGCTTTGGATTGGGCTCAGTATCACCAGGCAGCCCACCTTGAGGACGCAAGTTCAAAGAACTAGCCACTTGCGCAACTTGTTTCTCTAAACTCATTTGGGACATCTGGATATTTCTAATGTTCTCATCCTGCTTATCTATTCTAGCATTTAATTTGGTCCCTATTTCAGTCATGAGCTTTTGGAGTAGTTCTTCATTGGTCATCCCCCCTTTGGTACACTAGAATTTGAGCTTTGGTTAGGATTGTAGTATTGTTGCCCAGCCCCTTGAGAACGGTATTGGTTAACCCCTTGCGCCTGATTTTGGTTTTGGTTCCCACCCCATGATAAGTTAGGATGGTTCTTCCAACTAGGGTTGTAAGTATTACCATAATTTTGTTGCACTCCACCCCTTTGCGCATTACCCACATAGTTTACGGAATCTGGGTTTGCCTCACATAGATCGGTTTCATGAATTCCACTACCATATACCTCACACCAATTTGATGTTTGTTGTACTACATTTACCGGAGCCTGATTTAGAGCTATTTGTTTAAATTGCAATGTAATGTTATGTTGCATTGCATCTAATTTGGCATTTATGGCAGTAGCTTGGTCTACATCTAAGATCCCTGCAGCCTTTTGAGTTGGAGTTCTACACATTTTACCCTCATACCCTTGGTTCCCTTCAGAAAGTTTATCGAGTAAGGCGAAGAACTCTTCACTCGTTATGGCTAGGGCCTGTCCACCTGCTACACTATTAAGAAGAGAACGAGCATTATAGTCTAAACCTTCAAAGAAAGTGTGACAAAGTACCTCATTGGTTTGCATGTGATGTGGGCAAACATTCAACATTTGTTTGAAACGCGCCCATGCTTGGTACATGTCCTCCCCTTGCTTTTAAACAAAGTTTATTATCTCTCCCCTCAGCTTCGCGATTTTCTTGGATGGGAAAAATCGACTCAAGAACTTCTTTGCTAGATCATCCTAAGAAGTGATGGAGTTTGGTGGCTCAGGATCTAACCAACGTCTTGTAGCTCCTAACAATAAGTATGGGAACAAAGTCAACCTTACATAGTCTGATGAGACTCCAATTGGGATGTATGTATTAGTGATTTCTATGAAGGCTCTAAGATGGATTTGAGGATCCTCATGGAGGAGACCAGTGAATTGCCCATTAGTATAGAGGATATGTACCATTTTCTGCTTTAGTTCAAATCTACCCCCCGATGGAGGTTTCCTAATACTAGATGCCAAGTTGGCTGTGAGTGGGACTGCCACATCACGAACTGGTCTTGCGGGTACGACAGGCGGTGCTCTTTAGTTATTCAGGTTCCTTTGGTTATTCACATTTTCCGGGTTATTAAAGTTGTCTTGATTATCATCATCAATGTTTTCCAGAAGACCTAACCCTAATTCTCCTCATCCTTGATTCATCTTTCTGCGCTGTCGTAGAACTCGTTCAGGTTCGTTGTATGGTTCGACAAGTTCTTCTTTCCTAGCCAAACCTGAAAGTCAAGTGCCTGCAATAAACAAGCTAAGATCAAGTAATTAGTATCCAAATAATCTAATTGTAGACTTAAGAAGATTGAATATAAATCAATTTCTACGTCCCCGACAGCGGCGCCAAAAACTTGGCGGCTCCCCAGTATACATGCAAGTGTGCGTGGTCGCGCAAGTAATATAGATTCTTGAAGAAACAAGTTATCGTTCTCAAGGGACTTATGATTAATTTATATTTAACACTGAATTCTACAAATAAAAGTGAAAGTAACCTTTTCAAAGAGTTGATGATTGATTGTTAACTACTACTAATTATGAATGAAATGAAAGTAACTAATTGTGAACGACTTTGATATAATGTTTCAAGCAAGTTTAAAGCAATTCCAAGGTTGTAGCATATACTGAGCATCATGTATCATATTATCGGCATAAAACTAATTTCAGTTGTCAAGTTACTGGTTTATAAGTCTAATTATATGAGTCGGGCTATACGTCACCTACACCAATTAGCTATCTAATTACATCGTTGAGCGGGGATAAATAGACTAATTGGCGAGCATTTATATATCATCATATTTCGTAACCAAGCGAGTTGTTCGTTCGGGCGTCACTCCTGAACATAAATCACCTCGACTTAACGGGCCGATCAAGCTCTCTATATCCTCTAGTCTATCTAACCTCTCCTCTCCCGATTTTAAGGTTAAACAATAGATTTATCTCTAGATGGTCAGTCAAGAAATACTAAAACAAGAATATAGAAGTAACTTATAATGACAACCAAGAATTAATTCATAAAACCTTTAATAATCAACAATCCATTCGTAGCTACAGCCCCAGAACTTGGGCGTTTAGCTACTCATGCTATTAGAAAATAAGAAAATACAATAGTTCATGCAATTTCCGGAAAATAGAAGAGTTAAAGGATTAAAACCTATTACAAACTTGAATTCTTGCCCTTTCACACTAAATCAAAAGTCGAACGCCTATTATGGAACCCTAAGGATCTATTTATACTAGTAGGAAAAGTTAGGAACCAATCCTACTCAAATTAGGAATCCTATTTAATGTTTAGAACTTGGAAAAGTCGACAAAAGAGGGACGTGCCGCGCCTCCATCGCGCCTGGAAACTCACTCTGAACTTTGGTGCCAAGCGTGGCGCGTCTTGCAGAGCGCCAAGCAGTTGCTGCCTGCAATTCCCGTTGGCGCGGCGCGCCAAGCAGTGCGCCATCAACACCCTTCTGAACTTTTGGGCCTGGCACGGCGCGTCTGCCAGCACGCCAGGCCTAGGTGCTTTCACACTTAGCCAAATCCTGCACGCCTTTGCAAATTCCTTCCCATTTCAACTCCAATCTTCTTAAGAGTTCTTGAAACAACTAATCATGTGTCTAAGTGCAAAAACCATCACAAGTATAACTAAAATAAAGCTAATAACTAGAAATCATTCTTCAATCTAATCGACTTATGGGCAATTATTGACAACTTAGGCATATAAATATGTCTAAGATCACTTATCGTTAGTAGAGTTTTGGTACATTGACTTTCAGGTTCTAGGCATATTTTCCGCATTGTATAGTTGCTAATTATTTGTTAAATGCCTTGGTTTTTGGATTAGTTGCTTGGTTTGTGTTGTAGTAGTGGTTCTCCCACCAGAGGGTTAGTGTGGGTGTCAATCACAACGGTTTGGATCGTTATATACTCATTTTTATTGCGCTTTTGCATGGGGTTCGAAGAATAATGATTTTGATGTTTTTTTAAGAGGAAAGAGTCCTTGTAGATTTAAGTTTTTTAAACAAGATATTTATTGTACTTGATTGGTGAAAGATTCTGGTATATATTTTGCTCGTACTAAAAATCCGAATCCTTCTCCTGATGACTTTAGATTTGTCTATCCTTGGTTGTAAACATTACGAATATATAATATATAATATAATACTTAATTTATGTTATACTTGTTGCCCATCCTTTTGTTAGGACCGAAATAAGCAGGTGTAACGCGAAAGCTAGCAAAGCAAACCTCGAAAGACCATGAGTAAGAAGACAAACGAGAAATATACCAAAAGAGACAGATTTAACGTGGTTCGGTCAATCGACCTACGTCCACAAAGGAGATGAGCAATCCACTATAAATATGAGAGTACAAAATAT
>JAJOOH010010863.1:0-70600 GCA_029582605.1 Solanum gracilifrons | reverse complement strand
GTTTTTTGTTATTTACTCTTTTTGCTCCTATTTTTTGTTTACACGGTGTTGTGAACCACCAGTGTGTTTTTGTTATTATATGTGGGTATAATTTTTCTAAAAATGGCATTCCTAATAACATATCTTTTGTAGTTAATTCAACAACCTACTTCATGTATACATTCATAAGATCATATTTCATCATAACTTACCATATCCATAATGATCATACATAACATAGCTTCAACATACATAAGTCATAATCATCGTAATCATAAGAGAACATTACTACAACCATCTCTTAGGATCCCACAAGTGCAATGTGCAAGAGATGTCCCATACCTTCCCTTACACTATGTAGAAACCCTTAAGAAAGCCCTTGTAAGAGTTCACACCTTTCATACCTTCATTTACTTTTACATTAGAGAAATATTGCAATAACCGACATAGACCATGAGAGCTACATGGAATCCGGTGTTCTACTCCCACACCGAAAAGAGAGGGTTAACACTTGCCTAAGGTGTAACCATTCGTATATAGTTATCTTGGTGGATCCACTAAGCTAGAGTCCTACGTGGGCACATAGTTAAGGGTCAAGGAGATTGCTTCTAGAATACCTAACTTACTAAACGTTGGGGTTTCCATCTCATGGGACAACACATACCGTGGGTAATCCAGATTTGCTAAACGTGAGGAAACCCATGTGGGGAGCCGGACTTACTAAACGTGAGACCCCCATTTCATTTACAAGCCCTTTCAGTGCTAAGCATCTAATTCCCTTTAGTAATCATCTTTAGTCATTACATAAGTTCACATTAGCCTTTACTAGACTCTCATGTAAACATCTTATCATAATAGCTCATAGGTGTTCATAAGTGAGAATAATCCTTTCACTTTAGAAACACAAGCAAGTGAGTAAACCTTTCACTTTAACATTACATTATAATCATGAGAACTACCTTTCAATCATATAACCATCATACCATAACATACATACATGCTTCATATCTAATTCAAGTGTATAGGGTTAAGGATGAGGAAAGCATGTCATCAACATCACAACAACACACTAGATATAGCATCATTACTATCTAAGTAATTCATCTTTCATACATGAGTTCAATGAAGAATCTACATTCATACCTTCTTTCCCTTTATGGGACTTAATACTTCAATCATCCAACACTGCATAACCATCACATAATATAAGGTAATTAATAAAGTAATAACATAACTAATATCAATATAATCAATTAATATAATCATCATCTTCAACCAATCCACCACATCAAATCCATGATTTATGAAATGGGGGAAGAAGATGGGTGTCTGGGGATTTCAAGTGGAAAACAATAATTATTCATCATTATACAGATATTCAACCCTAAATAATCATAATTAATCACAATTGATTCATAAAATTCATTTTAGAAAGCGACCCATGTGTAGGTGTAAAACCCTAGCTTTTTTGGGAAATTTAGAAAGCTTAATTTGAGAGGACCTCTTGGGGAAAGGATTCCCAAGAGTGAAAAGGAACCATACCTTGTTAATAATCAAATAATTATGGAGAAAATATTAGTTCTTGAGACCTACTTGAAGCTTTGACCCTCTTCAATGGATTCTTGAATTGAGAGAGAGAGAGTTGAGAGAGTGTATGATTTGATTTAGTGTGTTGAGTTAGAATGACTTAGGTTAATAGGGTTGGGGTCATATAGTTATGTTTAGTTAGATAATTAACTCACTAACCAACCCCCTTAGCCCCTAGTTAAATAACTAACTCGAAAGTCAACTCCCAACTAATAAATAAAAAGCTGAAAACTGGCAGCATGTACGTTGGCCATCCACGAATCGTCAATTGATTAATGGTCCGTGGTTTGGTCTGATGGTTTGGGTCCGGGAGTGTAAATTTTGTAGGCCTCTAAAAAAAACTAAGTATGGACTGACGTTCATGATTGACAGGGCTTCAATCCATTGACGGGGCGTCAATGGCCATCTGTAGGTCACCTCCATAAAGTTGTTTTTTTGCAACTGTTTGGGGGGTCTAGTTTCCAAAGGATTCCATGGTTTAGTTTAGGGTCTTTTTAGATTAAAAGGGTCATTAACTAGCTAACAAAACAACCTCATAATCCCTTAATCAATCAATCAACTGAACTCCAAAACACCAACCTAAAACTAGAGGGCTGGAAAGTTGGCAGCACCTACACTTGCCCATCCATGGAGGGTGGATAGGTTCACGTGGCGTGGACTGCCTTCGTGGTTCTTGACTGAGGCTTCCCTATTGCAGGGAACCATGTCTGGATGCAGGCCTGACCCACGAACCCAATCCACGGGGCGGGGATCAATTGACGGCTCGTCAATGGCCTTCGTAGGGCAAGCTGTTTTTGACAACTGTTGGCCAAACACTTGGGTCCTCCTCAAGGACCCCTTGGGTTGTCCTTGGGGGTCATACCCGGATGTTTTGACTTTAAAAACATTATTTTACCTATTTAAAACCTTTTTACAAGAGTAGACCATCATATGACACTCCCAAGCCTTCCCAAGGCCTAAGAACACCTACTAGTTTAATTTCACTAGTTTCCAGACGTCATGGTCGTTTCTTGACGTTTAGACTCTAACTCTTCCAAACTAAGTTAATTACATTAGTTTAGGTATAGAAACATAATTTTAACTATTTTTAAGTCATTATTCATAAATTAAGGCTCTAGCTTAGGTCGTTAGATTTCCAGGTTGCTACATGACCATTCAGCGCAGTAAGTTGGGCTCACTGATCATCTAGGTAATCTTCCCTTTGGTCAATTCCATCGTCATTTTGCCTTGGCCTTCAGCATCCTCTAGGTCTGTAACTTTGGGCTATCTAACTCTGCATCCCGAAATCATTCGGCAATCTGCCGACTGCTCCTTTCTCTTGCCAACTTGATTTTCTCCTTCAGGGCTTGGCACACTGGAACTTTAGGCGGTTAAATGTCCACTAGGCGACTCACCAAATGGACTTGGCAATCACCAGACTCTCTTATCTTCCTTCTTTCAGCTCGCTTCATTCCTTTTAGCAAATTAGTGTCCTTGCTTGTTCCTCAATACAAATATCTAGAAATCAAGAATTTTACATCAGTTATTGGCACAAAATAAGAATTTGAGGACACTAAACCATTGTAAATAAAGCCCTAAATGAGTCCTAATCTCAGACTCATCAATAGTGGTCTTGATGAATAATATGTTTGCCTAAGTCCAATGAGGCAATTTGAGTCGCATAAATCATGTGTGAACTCTTAGAATCTCATTGTGACAACTTGGATTGTCGAAGTGAGTCTTGTAATGATCATTGCACACCAGCTTAACTTGTAGAGTCAAGATCGATAATTGTGTTGAATGCCTTGTGTGGTGAGGTTTACTTGGAAGATGTGCCTGATGATTCCTAGAACTTGCCCTGTTGGTCCAATTGACAATTTTTGGTAGATGAAGGAAATGATCTTAAGCATAAATTTTTGAGATTAAACTTAATTGTTATACCTTTGTGTGACCACCTTTTGAGTGTATGAGCCTTTCTTGTCATAACAATTTATTTGGATGAAATATGAACAGAAATGACTTTCTCCTCTCCACCTAAAACCTTCGTGAAACATTGGTTTGTTTGAATAGCCAACTCAGGCCAAAAACCTAAGTTGGGGGTATGGTAAAGATGAGGAAAGAAATCGAGCAAGAACTGTGTGGAAATTAGTCCTTGAAGGCATGTATGTAAAAACAAAGGAACCCCTCCATATATAAAAAGGTTCAAAAAAAGCGAAAAAGAAAAAAAAATGATAAATTTGAAGTGCACAATGCTGTGGAAATAAAAGGGGTGTCCGATGAGGTATACAAAATATTTTGTGTGCTTTGAATATGGAAAGGAAGAGTTGTGAAGATGAAAAGAATAAAAGAAAGGTAGACGAAGTGAAATTTTACCCATGCTTAGTGAAGGTAGAAGTCACTAACCTAAAATGATCATACCCGTAACCTCAGCCCAATTACAATGCTTGAAAGGCTTTTCTAATCTTGCATGAGCCGACTGATTTAATGGTTGGAAAATACGAGCAAGCCTATGGATAAAATCATTCATGTTTTTCTCATGGGAGTGTGAGAGTTGATTTTGATTCCTTAATCCTATTCCTTGATTCTCTTGGTGAGAGCATGTAATCATTCTTGATGTGAGGGCATTTGAATACTCTTATTGAGGATGAATTTCCATTTGAAGTGAGCATTGTGAGCTTGAACTCTATTTAATGATGGCTAGTCATAGTTTGAAACTTTTAGTGCACAATTGAGCATTGCATGTGTAGATTGAACCTTGTGTGCATTCATGTTGAGTCTCAAGGAACACTATTTGTACAGAACCCTGTTGGCCTAATTTTTTTTTGTGTTTTACTTGAGGGCAAGCAAATTTTTAAGTTTGGGGTGTTGATGAGTCGGGATTTTTAGCTCATTTCGGTCTTATTATTAGATGAATTAGTGTCCTCAATGACTATTTTGTGCTCATAACTGCTGTTAATGTCTTTATATATACAGCAAAAAGGCTTAAGAAAAAAGCAAGGACATTATGATGCAAAAGAGAGCGAAGAGGTTGGAAAAGATGAAGAAAAGAGAAGTTGGAGCTCACAAAAGCCACTCGCCGAGTGAGAGTCCAGCTCGCCAAAAGTTTGAGCAAAATAGCCCATCTATCGAGCCAACATGGCGAGCATATGATGATTCGGGGATGATGAACTAGATGTACTAAACTTCCATAACAATTGGATGTTAGAGTCAAGCCAAAAAGGCGACAAGCAGTACAACTCGGTGGATCGCCATGTGGATCGGTGATCCCGACTAATTTAGTAGACTTGACTATGTGCTGAGATTTTGTGATGTTTTCGGGAGGGTATAAATTCATTTTTTCAAAAGAGAAAAGGAGTTCTCACGGTGTGTATTCCCTAGCTTTGAGAGCTTTTACACATTTTCTACCTAGTTGAACATTCATGGAGAAAATTTGGATATTGAATTAGAGGATTTAGGATTCTTGCTTTGATTTTAGCGTTGGCTATTACAGATTGTTAACAATTTGGATGGATAATATTTTTGGTAACGATTTTTTTCTGTTTTGCTAAAACCCTTAATTGATGAACTGAAGTTGCAAATTTGGTTCTAGCATAGCTCTCTATGCTTTCTTGAGAAAGAGGTATACAGTAGAATGAATAATTGATAGTTGTATTGATTTGCATCTCTACAACCCATCTTGAGAAAGCGGGTTAATTATGGAATTGTTGTATTTGGTAAAGTTAAGTTTGTTGAGGTTCGAGAAATATCACTAGAAACATGATAGTTGAGTGAGAGATTGCTACTATATTCAAAACCTATCCTATCCATTGAGATTCAACAACTTAAAGCAATTAATAATTATCCATTAAGCAAAATTAGTATTCGATTAATTACAGTTCTAAGGTCCTCTCTCTAATTGTTCAAATCCCGTGTGAATTGATTTGGCAATAAAAATTTCCTCCTTGATATTGATATTCAAAACTTCGGGGTTTATTTTATGTTGCTTACCCTTTTACTTCTACAACATAATAGAACACGTCTTTACTTCGTAATTGAATTCTTTACTGTATCACTCCCATGTGATCTACCCCAAGTCATCAGTGGGTTTATACTTTTTAGCGACCACCTACACTTTGAATAAAAAGAAGTTTAGTTGAGCGGTATCATTTTTACTGACCACAAGAGTTTGCAATGTATGTTTGAAAAGAAAGATCTAATTCTTCACCAAAGAAGGTAGCTTGAGTTATTAAAACACTATGACATGAGTGTTCTCTATCACCACCACAAGACAAATGTACAGGAGGATGCTTGATGAGCCCACAAATTAGACTCATTTAAGGCTATATTTTAATAAAAATTGTGTCCTCAAATGCTTATTTTATCTCAATATCTGATTAAAACCCTTAAGTTTAAGGTATTTTATGTTTTAAGAAAAGCATGGACACTATGTCTCAAAAAGGAAAGAAAAGAATGAAGAAATGAAGTCCTGAGTATCACCGAGTCCACTTGGCGAGTCGCTGAACGGTCTTACTTCGCCTTTTTTTTCCAGTGTGTTGAGCCCTGAAGGAAAGGATCAAGTCGGCGGAAAAAAGGAGAAGTCGGCGCATTGCCGAGAAGTTCTGCGAAACAGTACCATGTCGCCCAATGAGCCAGAGCACGACGATGTTGAGGGCTGGTGCAAGACGGCGATGAAGTACACCAAAGGGTGAATCACCGAGTTGATCTGTGATTCCGACTAACGACGCCGAATGATACGCTGCAGCACAAATCTGTGAAAACTATAAATACTAGTTAGAGTTGTAGTTTTAAGTGTGGAACAATCATTATAATTTTTATATAGAATCTTAGCTTTTCATATTTTTGCTCTGAGTTTGATAGGGGTTTTAGGACTTGAAGAAGAAGAGGGTTTCATCTCCAAGGATTTGGACTGGGGTCTCATAGATTCTTTATTCTTCGCCTGTAACAAGACTTAAATCTTCATACCCATTTGAATGCAAGCTCATTTAGGTATAAATTTCTATCTCTTGATGTGTGGCTAAAAACCCCAATTTTTGGGGTGTGATTTGGTGAATATGGGTTAAGATAAATTTTGGGTCTTGCTGGTTGATAGATTAAATGAACTTTAATGGTGATTTCGTCTAGTAGTTTTGGTTGAATCTATTGGATTTGTAGTTGCAAATACAAGTTCACTCATGTGTTTTTGGCTTGCTCGAGAGAGAAATCGTGAAACCAAGACCACTAGATTGATGGCCTAAGGAGTGGGTCGACATAAGGCTCAGCTCGAGAGGGTGAGCCCTAGTCCCATATCCTAACACTCAGCTCAAGAGAGGGAGTGTGGTAAGGTGTAGGCTGGTCTTCATACGGCTAGTGGGTATCCCAGAGAAACACATTTGAAACGGGGTAAGTACCCAATAATCTAGATAAATTCGTATTCCGGTCACATCACAAGAATCCCCCTCTCATTGTTAGATTTTCTTGTTAATCTTGGTAGTTTACTTATTTGTGACAAACCCTCAAATTGATATTTGACACTCTTGTGTCCCCCTTTAATTTACAATATTTTTAATCGTTAATGTCTTTAGGTGCGACTAGTTACAATGAAATTCTAATTTTCTATTAATTCTCACCACCACTCCCTTGGAACACGACCCCAACCCTTGGTTGGGTTACAATACTATTGCACAATCATAGACACCCAAACTGTAAGACGTGTTGTTTATTACACTAAACATCAAAATGGTGCCACTGCTGGTGAGTGGTGTTATTTGAAATTTTTTAGATTAATAGAATTTTTATTCTTCTTAGTTGTAGTTTACTTACCTAATTTTTAGTTTTGTTTTGTCTGCTTGTGTGAATATTTCAGAAAGCATAAGTGTTAACGGTAGCAACGGCAGCCAGGTGGGCCACCAGGACGACATCAGTAATCTGAACGATGTCCAAGAGCCGAACATCGATAACCCCCATCTCAACGGAGGTGTTGGAACTATCCGTTTACCCCAGCCGAGGGAAATACAGTGTTCCACATAACGAGCACCATGTTGCAACTCTTGCAACTAAAGGGACTTTTCAGTTGATTGGCTCACGAGGATCATCACGAGCATCTTCAAAATTTCTTAGATGTATGCGGACCATTCTCGTTCAAAAACATCTCACAGGAGTCAGTCCGATTAAGGTTATTTTATTTCTCGTTGATGGAAGAGGCGTGTAAATTGCTAGCCGAGTTACCGCGACAATCCATCACTTCTTGGGAGGAACTGGTAACCGCATTTTAAGTGCTATTTTTCCCTCTCTCAAAGATGATGTCACTTAGGGATAGCATCCAGAGCTTTAAGCGTCTGCAAAGAGAGCCTCTACACAAGACTTGGCTACGGTTCAAAAATTTGGTGCTACAATGCCCAACCAATGGCTTGCCTGATAACATACTACTTCAGTACTTCTACCAGAATTTGGACTCGGTAAACAAAGGTGTCGCCGACCAACTCTTGCCGGGAGGCTTAATGCAGCAGCCATATGCAGTAGCAACTCAACTTTTAGATGGCATGACTACCATCAACAAAGCATGGTACACTCGTGAGGACCAACTCTCCCCTCTTACCTTTAAGCTATCCAAGGAGCAGATTGAAAAAGACAATGAGAGAGACTAGAACATGGCCAAATCATGATGCAACTTGATATTTTATCCAAAAATGTCATGGGGGCTGGTGCCCGTGGTGTCAATGATGTGGGGGTCGGGAGTGCTAATCTTGAGGAGATGAAGTTTGAAGCCTTATATAACGAGAAGGTAAATTTTCTAGCCAACCAAGGCGGTGGCTACCGCTCAAATTACCCAAGGTAGGGTGGTAACCAAGGTTGGGCTAGAGATGAAGGTTGGAAGGACCGGGATAGTGAATGCAGGGACTGTAATCCAAATTGGAAGGATAGGAAAAAGGATATATACGTGCCTCCCCATGAGCGCTAGGAGCCAAAGGATTCGAACGGTGGTAGGTCTGAGGATATGCTCTCGCGCATCCTCTACAAAGTTGAAGGGTCAGACAAAATGGTAAAAGGCAAGAAAGAAGATGTGTCTACCCTTAGCCTGACTGTTATCTCTCATTTAGTTTCAATCAAGCAGTTAGAGACCCAAATGGCTCATATCTCATCTCACCTAAATCCAAGACAGCCAAGGGGTTTGCCGAGCCATACCATGGCTAACCCCAAGAATGGGGTTTAAAGGTGAACTTGCGTCGTGCCACGACGTTAACTAAGGCGTTGTTTGAGAGGCAACCCAAAACCCTTGTTCTTATTTCTATTTTGTCTTTGATAAAATAATGATGTGTTGATTGTGCAGGTGTGGAAGTTGAATGAGAAGTACAGATTGGCAAATCGAAAGACCTGGTAGGTGAGTCGCCGAAAGGTTCGGTGACCCCAACATACTCTGCCGTTTGATCCAACCCAGTTTGGATCATCATCGTGACTGAAGGTCTTGCAAAACTCAACGAGACAAGTGACCACTCAGCGTATCGCCAATAGGTTCGGCGATCTGGCAAATGTCGCTTAACAGACAAAAATTGGACGGTCTTTCAGCCAAAGGTTTAAAAAGTTCTAACGTCATTCTCTTTCCATCACTTTTTCACCATTCGAAACTCACACCTGCACTCTAGTTTTATATTTCTTGCACTTTTTGAGTATTTTGGTTCATTGATTTGTGCGCAGATTTAGATTGCATTGCCTCCTAGCTTTCGCTAGCATTTTAATCAGTACAAAGAATTAGCTTCTCAATACTCTTTATTATTTTGTCAGCATTATACTCATTTGCAAACTCTTTAATATTGTTAAAATCTGCTGAACCTCCCTGATTGGATATAATTGGTTAATTGTCGATTGTTATTCGATAATCTTCCTTAAACTGTCGAAATCTTATTCTTCGATGTGTCTAATTAGGTTAATGTGTGATGGGTGGTATTCGTAGAATATGGGTCTTGGTCGAATTTGTGCTTTAACTGTGTTTTTGGGGTTTGTAAGGCATATTTTGAGAACTTGGGTAAAAATTATGCACGTTGGGTCATTCAGCGAGCTATTATGAGCTCGCTGAACCACTCAATGGTTCGCCTAATCGTCCCATCTCGCCCTTATTGTCATGCGTTATTTTATATTGTAGCTGAAATATTCGGCAAGAAGCACGGGATCAGTAAGTGCACTCGGCGACTTGCCGAATGTCATCCTACACGGCCTTTGTCTGCAGCCTTAACCCTTCTGCACTGTGACCTTCGGCAGACTAACCATGGCTCGCCGAAGGTATTTAGCGACACGCCGAATGGAATGGCCACCTACCTAAAACTGATTATATATGCTTACATGTTCTAACGTTTTCTCAAGATTTTTGCAGACATGGCCAGGTCCAAAGTTGCAAGAAGAGACGTGCCACCCCGACACATAAGATCACAAAAGTTCAGGAGAGATGCACAAAAGCTAAACAAAACCAAAGCAAAGACCAAGAGCAAGGAAGCCAGTACTAGTAGGAAAATTTCCATTGACCCTACCCTCCCTTCGTGGGCTCGAGGATTCATCAATGCGATACATACCTTTGGAGCAACTCATGATTTAGATGAGATGATTATGGCTAACCTCGCTGTGAAAGCTAAAGCAGAGAACCAGAGTCAGAAGGAGGACACACCGGGCACTGATGCCTTGGCAGATGGAGCAACTGCTTAGACAAGATCCCCTTTTTACCTCCGTCTTTGTTCTTCTTTAACTGACTTGCTAGATATTTTTATTATTTGCATTTGAGGACAAATACTTTTTAATTATGGTGGGGTGAGGTCCACCTTTTGTGTGCTACTCGTGCTTTGTGTTGCTATTTAGATTGTTTTGTTTAAATGTTGTTGTGATACTGTGCATGTGTGGACATTTGAGCTTATATCTCCCTTCTTGTTTTAATTGTAAAATGATTTTGACCCTTTCGAAAAATTTTATAATTTTTTGCACATTTTCGCCACCTCTCATATGCGCCTTAAATGTGGATGTTCATTAGCAAATTTGAGTCTTGGTTTCGATCAATACCGATGAAGTAAATAGTGCCAGCAATTGAACGAACATGAATATGTGGCTACGATGAGGCCAAATGAAGTTGCATAGGCAATATGTGTAGTCTTTGCATCTCGTTTTGACTAGCCTTCTATCAAATTGATTCTCTTGTGATGATCATTACACACTAGCGAAAGTGTGGAGTGTTGTTTAACTTATAGTGTCAATGCCTAGTGTGATGAGCGAACCTGTGAACTATGCATGATATATCCTAGAATTTTCCCTGTTGGTCCGGTCAACTATGTGATGCTATCTCTTGATATGATCTTAGGAAACTTCTACGAGTGTTAACCAATTTCACATATACCTCTTTTGTGACCTACCTTGTGAGTGTGTGATTCTCTCTTGGACACCCCTTGATCCTTACCTTTCTTTGGAAGAAACTTCATCAAAACTAGACCTTTCTTAATCCATCACCCATATTCCTCATGAAGTTGTGGTTAGTTTGAATAGCCAACTTAGGCCAAAAGCCTAAATTGGGGTGTGGTGAAAAGAGAAAGCAAATCAAGAAGTGCAAGAAAGTCCATCCTACCCATGGTTTTGAGGAAAATGGAACCTCCTCCATATAAAAAAAAGACACAAAAGAAAAAGAAAAAGAATGAAAAAGATAAATTGTGGAATAAAGTTGAAAATTGAAAGGGGATTTCCAAACAATTCTTGGAAAGTAAATAATAGGATGACTTATAAGCACTAATGAAAATGATGAAGGAGAAAGGAAAGGAAGTGTTGTGAGCACTACATCTCATGAGGATGAAAGTCACTTAGCCTAAACAACCATACCTTTGCACTCAACCCTATTACAAGCCTTGAAAAGACCTTTTTGATCTTGAGTGAGCTTAAACAAATGTTGATTGGAAAATATGGAAAAACCTATTGGGGAAATTATGCATTATGTTCTTGTTTGCGTGTGTGAGCGTTGCATCTGATTACAAACTTTAAAATGTGAAACCATTGATTGAATATGGAATCATTCTTTGTGTGAGGGCATTTGAACACTATAGTTGAGCTTGAACTTGCATTTGAAGCAAGTATTGTGAGCATAAGATTCGTTGATATTGGTGAGTCACAACTTGAATCTTTGAGTGCACATTTGATCTTTTCATAAGTAAATTGAGTCTTGTTGTGTGCGTCATGATTGAGTCTTGTGTAGCACTGTTCGAGACACCCTTTTTGAACGGCTGAACTTGAGTTTGCCTGAGGACAAGTAAAAGTTTACGTTGGGGGTGTTGATGAGTCCCCTAATTGGACTCATTTACGGCTACATTTTAATAGAAATTGTGTCCTCAAATGATTATTTTATCTCAAAATCTAATGAAAACCCTTAAGTTTCTGGTATTTGATATTTTAAGGAAAGCATGGACACTACGTCGCAAAAAGGAATGAAAAGGCTGAAAAGAACCAAGAAATGAAGGCCTGAGGATTGCCGAGCCCACTTGAAAAGTAGCCAAAGGGTCTTACATGACCTTTTATTCTAGTGTTTTGAGCCCTGAAGGAAAGGATCAAGTCGACGGAAAGAGGGAGAAGTCGGCGCATCAATGAGAAGTTCCGCGAAGCAGTACTATGTCACCCAATGATCCAGAGCACGACGATGTTGTGGGGTGGTGCAAGATGGTGATGAACTAAACCAAAGGGCGAATCATCGAGTTGATCGACGATTTCGACTAACGACACTGAATGATCCGCTGCAACACAAAATTTTTAAAACTATAAATACTAGTTAGAGTTGTAGTTTTAAGTGTGGAATAATTATTATAATTTTCACTTAGAGTGGAACAATCATTATAATTTTCATGTAGAATATTAGCTTTTCATATTTTTGGTGTGAGTTTGACAGGGTTTTGAAGTCTTGAAGAAGAAGAGGGTTTCATCTCCAAGAATTTGGACTTGGGTCTCTTGGATTTTTCATTCTGGGCCTATAATAAGACTTAAATCTTCATACCCATTTGAATGCAAGCTCATTTAGGAGTAAAAATATCTATCAATTGATGTGTGGCGAATCCCCCCCTCATTGTTAGATTTTCTTGTTAATCTTGCTAGTTTACTTATTTGTGACAAATCCCCAAATTGATATTTGACACTCTTGTCTCCCCCTTTAATTTACAATGTTTTTAATCGTTAATGTCTTTATCTATGACTAGTTAGAATGAAATTCTAATTTTCTATTAATTCTCACCATCGCTCCCTTGGAACAAAACCCAACCCTTCATTGGGTTACTATACTATTACACGATCGCAGACACCTGAACTGTAAGCCATGTCATTGATTACGCTAAACATCAATGCTTTTAGTCAATTATCGATGGGTAGTGTTTCTCATATTGAGGATGATAAAAAAGAGTTTGTTAGAGATGTGCATAGATTTGCCCGGATGGGTGTTCGATTGGTTGACTCCACCAAAAGTGGTGTTGTGGTTCAAAATGGTTAAGAATCATCTTTCGTGAGTGGTGTGAAAGCAAAGTAAGGTCTTGATCCCTGGTTGAATTAAAGAAAGGGGTTCTTAAAAAGTCCTAGACGTTTTGTTCCAAAGAGGAGATAGTGTACTTGGATATAAATATCGTTTGTGTGTCCTTAATGTAGATGGCTTGAGATATCAGATCTTATCAGAAGCCCATAGTTCAAGATATTCTATTCACTAGAGATCCACCAACATGTATCATGACTTGTGGGATACCTATTAGTGGAATGGTATGAAGAATGATATTGCGTAATTGGTGGCTCCGTATCCTAATTGTCAACAAGTGAAAGTTGCACACCAGAAGTAGGGAGGTTTATCCCAATATAATAGCATTCGTACTTGGAAGTGGGAATATTTGAACATGGACTTAATTCTTGGTTTGCCTTACACCCGACGACAATATGATTTGATTTGGGTTATTGTAGATTGAATGATGAAATCAGCTCAGTTCATTCCCATTGAAGTTTCTTATTCGGTGGAGGACTATGCTACGTTGTATTGAGAGAAATGGTTAGGTCTCATTGAGTGCCCTTATACATTATCTCCGATTCTGGTAGCCAATTCACTTCTCAGTTTTTGAAATCTTTCCAGAAGGGTCATGGTACTCGTTTTAAGCATAGTACGACCTTTCACCCACAAATCGATAGGCATGAAGAGCATCATATCCAAACTTTTTAACATATGTTGAGGGCACGCATAACTTATTTAAAGGGTAATTGTGATGATCACTTGCCTTTGATTGAGTTTACATATAGTAGCAATTATAACTCAAGTGTGTGGAAGACTCTGTTTGAGTGTCTATATATTCAAGGTTTAGATCTCCTATAGGTTGGTTTGAAGTGGGTTAAGTTTCTTTGATATGTCCTGAATTGGTACATGAGGCTATCGAGAAATTTCGGCTTATTAGAGAGAGTTTGAAAATAGCTCAAAGTCGAAAAAATTCTTACCATTTTTTGAAAATAGATCTTGAGTTTGAGATAAATGATTGGGTCTACTTTAAATTTCAGCTATGAAGGTGTAAAGAGATTTGCGAAGAAAGGGAAGCATAGTCCCCATTATGTGGGCACATATTTGATTTTGAGGCGAGTTGAATTGCGTAATACCTGGCATTGGTTCACCCGGTCTTCCATGTCTCTCTTTTGAAGAAAAGTGTTGGAGATTCGAAATCTATTGTTCCCTTAGAAGGTTTGGGAGTTGAGGAGAATCTTTCTTATGAGGATGTTCCGGTTGAGATTTTCGACCGAAAGGTCAAGAAGCTGAGAAATAAAGAAGTTGCTTCTGTGAGGGTTAGTTGGAGGAATCAGTTAGTTGAGGGTGCTATTAGGGAGGCCGAGGCCTATCTGATGTCCATCAATTCTCATCTCATTCTTTCCGCCCTAGTCTAGCTTGAGGAATTCAGTTCCTCATGGTTGACTCATTTTGTGTTATGTGTCTTAGATATTCCTATGATTTCATCATTGATGCATGTTCATTAAAAGCTTTAATTTTGATAAAAATGAGTAATTTGATTAATTACTACATATTTATGTGCATTTGAATAAGGTTTGCGTATAGACTACATGGTTTGATGTTTTGAACACGCTTCAATTTGGAGTTGATGTTTCCTTCACAGATATGTAAATTCATGTAATTGCAATAATGTTGGGATGTTAGATTAAGTTCCTACCTTCCTTGTGATGTCTTGAATCCCATTCCAGGACAAATGTTACCAAAGTGGAGATAATGTAACATCTTAGATTCTAAAAGACAAGAAATTTCAATATTTCACAGACGTGGTGCCAACATAGACGACACCAACCATGACCCATAGGTGGGACGACGGTCCGTTGGATGTTCCAGCTTTGAGAGTGAAGTATCAATATGATTGTTGTTGGGTTGTGAAAGGATATCTCATATACACATAAAAGCATGAATGTAAAACATTTTCTAACATATTAGATTCTAAGAATTAACGGTCTTCTCACCTAAAATGAATCAAATATACAGAGCTATTCTAATAATGAGGCATGCGGTGATTGACCATGACCTATAGTGCTAAGAGAAGTGGTGATTACCCATGTCTGATGATTATTAAGAAAAGTTAAGAATAATGAATATTCCGTAGGAGTTATGCTTATCACCGAGTGGACAAGAAGCGATTACCCATGTACCATAAACTATGTGCCAACATAGGATTGTCTAGATAGACATTATCTAGTGGTTCTTACCTTGGCAAGTGGTAACACCTCTTTTGGGTTTGGAGTAGACACCACATTCGATGTTGACAACTCATATGGTCTTCCATGTCGGTTAAAGGTAATTCTCCCACACTAATATATCAAGGTTACTTAAGGAAGTATCTTAGGAAGGTTTTAAGGATGTTTACTTGCATTAACCTTGTTTTATGACTTATGTTTTCTTACTCTTTTATCTCAAGTTTTAGCTTGGTAGTGGCATATCATGAAAATGTCCTCTTTGTCATAATTTTCATATATTATGCATTGCTATAAATTTTTGTACTAACACATACTCTTTCCTACATTCTCCCAAATGTAGGGTCCGATGCTTCATATTTGCACTTCCGTAGGTAGGGATCTCATAGTATACTTTCCAAGATTGGTAAGTCATCATGTACCAAGGATCAAGAATTTATTTCATGTTGTCTTTACATTTCAGTGTGAACTTGATGTACGGGTTACATTCCGATCGTTCTTATGTACTAGATGACTTTGAGACAATGTTAGACTTCTGCTTCATTTTTACAAAACTCTTATCTTTTGAAATTGGAGTTAGCAAGGGATTTAATTACTTTTTGGGAGGATGTGACCGAAGCATTTTATGAGAGATTCTTTCCTTCCAAAATTTTGAAGCTGAAGCATTATATTCAACATTTCATACAAAATTGACGATGAGCCAATTCATGAAACGTGGTGGAGGTTCCAAAAGAAGATAATACAATATCCTACTAATGAACTAGTGGATAATTCTTTTTGCAATACATCTATTAGAGTCTTGATACTATGAACATGGGGCTGTCAATCAACTCATTTGAGGTGGAATTATGAGAAAATGGTTCATAGTGACATCGACTTTGTTAGATTATATGACAAAGATCAACAAATCAAGGTACACTAGGGATGATCATGTTTCCCCTCTCACATTTGGGCTTACTAAGGAGCAATTGGAGAAGAACAAAGAGCGAGATGAGAATATGGAGAGAATGATTACCCAAGTTGATCTAATATCAAAGCATTTCATGTGTAGTGGTTTCAAAGTGGTGAATGCAGTGTGAGCTAGTAGTTGAATGAGACAAGAAGATGAGAAATTTGATGCAATGTTTAACGAAGAGCTATTAAATCATTGGATTTCTCGATAATTGATATTGTCGGCATTCAACCACTAAAATTTGTACACATAAATCCAATGAACCGAGGATTTACAGACAAATATAGACCAGCAAAATATGTTGAAAACTCCTATGCAAGAGGTGGTGGAGAAAGAAATAATAAAGTTGTTGGACGAGACATTGTTTTCCCCATAGCAGATTGCAAGTGGGTCAGTCTATTGGAATGTGCTCATAACAAAAGTGGTATGACAGTGGTACAAAATGCAAACTATGAGTCAGGGTACAACCCTATTTCTATAGTCCCAGAGGATTAAGTAAAATCTACCTTTACATGTCTATATGGGACATTTGCTTTCAAGAGAATCTAGTAAGATTTATGGAATCCCCCAACTACTTTCCAGAAGTGCATGTTATCAATCTTTGTCAACATAATCAACATATCAATGAAGGTGTTCATGGATAATTCTCCATTGTAGGTGGTTCTTTTGAAGTGTACGTTTGAGTCATTTGAGTATAGAATGCAACATTGTGTTGGAAAAAACCGTGTTGTTAATTGGGAGAAGTGTTATTTACTAGTGAATGAAGGGATTGTACTCGGGAACAAGATCTCGGGCAAGGGAATTGAAGTTTACAAATTAAAGGTAGATTTTATTTCTAGGCTACCTCCTCCTATCTCGGTAAAAGGTGTACATAGCATTAGGAACATGTCGGGTTTTATAAGCATTTCTTAAAATCTTTTTTTAAGGAGGCTATCCCATTGTGCAAGTGACTAATAAAAGAGAATCCCTTTAAGTTTAAGGAAAAGTGTGTTACGACATTCTTATATTTGAAAGAGAAGTTCATTTCGACCCAATTAATATTGCTCCAGATTGGAGTATTCCATTTGAAATGATGTGAAATGCTAGTGATGTAGCTATTGGAGCGGTCTTTGGGAAATTAAATAACAAACATTTCTATCAAGTTTATTGTGCTAAGACAGTAAATTGGACTCAAATGAATTATACCATCATGGAACAAGGGTTATTGATTTTTGTGTATGTCTTTGAGAAATTTAGAGCCAATTTGTTGTGAGTAAGGTCATTCTGCATAGTGATCATGTTACCCCTAGGTACATAATAGCGAAGAAGAAAGCTAAACCAAGGTTGTTTTGGTGGGTTATTCTACTCCAAGAGTTTTATTTTTGAGCAAAAGATCAAAAGGGCTGCGAGAACCAAGTATCAGACCATCTATCTCATCTTTAATTTAATGTTGTGTTAGCTGATAAAAGAGACATTGAAGACTCTTTTCTCGATGAGTTAGTCATGGATCTTTCTCATGGTTCTATATTGTGGTATGATAATTTTGCTAATTATGTGGTGTGTTGGATCATTCCCAAAGGGCTGAAATAATATCAATGGAATAAATTCATTTTAATGTGAAAAAGTTCTTTTGGGATGACCCCTATCTGTTTAGGGAGTGTGCTGATCATCTGATCCGGAGGTGTATCCCAGAATCAGAGGTGAAGTAAATACTTGAAGCAGGTCATGCATCACCAATATGTGGACATCATTGTGGGATTCAAACGACATCTAAATTCCTCCAGTGTATCTATTATTGGCCAACATTATATCAAAATACATATGTTTTTTCAAAGGTAAATGTGCAATGTCTGCTGCAAGGATGAATTTCTTAGCATTAGCTTCCTCTATCAGTGATCCTGTAAGTTGAGCATTTTTATGTATGGGGGATAGTCTTTATGGAGCCTTTTGTCGGTTCTTTACAGAAAAATTATATCCTCATAGTTGTGGATTATGTGTTTAAATGGGTCGAGGTGGTGTCCTTACAAACTAATGAGGGGAGATATGTCAATAAATTTATCAAATGATACATCTTTGTGAGATTCGGTACTCCTCAAGCTATCATAAGTGATGGGGGATCCTGATGAGTGGTAGATCTCAACTCATATGAAGCCTTTTAAAATCAACAATTAGTGTCATGATGTACTGCAAAATTTCAGTTCTTATAATTCTTTAAGCTAGGAGTTTTGCATTTTTCTTAAGCATTTGTTACTAGAGTTGATTGTATTTTTATGTATGTTGGGACACTGCGAGGGTGCAGCTCAAGTGAAGCAACATGTTTTTGAAGACCTATGGGTCAATTTATGAGACATAGTCTATTCTACGAGCCTTAGGATTGACCTTTATATGAAGGGTGAAGATGATGTTGATATTTTGGCTATGCATGGAGTGACAGAACCAGAGTACGAGCCATAGAATGATTTACGAGTAATAGGTCTTAGTAGTAGAAAGAATCAGAAATTGTGAGTCAACTACATTGAAGGTTGAGTTGCAAGGATGGACTGTGAAATTTTTTATGAGTCTTAGATCATTTATGTAGGAAGAGCCCAGGTAGTCCTTGAAGAAGTTGCCTTCTACATGCTTGTTCTACAAGTCGTAGACCAGGAACGGTAGATTGATTATCAAAGCCTATATTTCTATGTTTCCTTTTCCTAGTTAATTTAGGATTAGATATTTAAAAATAGTAGTTTTATCTCTCATTTTTTAATGTTATACAATTGAATATATTGTTTTTTGTTTTGAGAATTAATTTTGTGAACAATTTGTCAATTTTAATTCTTAAAGAGTTGGTTTACATTTTTTGTTTGTCGATTCAAGATAACGGAATTCAACAACTCTATTTGTAAGTTCATTTTTGACTATCTTATTATTCATTGTGATAACTCAAGAATGATTAGCTGAACACCATAATTAGGGTTGTGTGAACCATGAGAAATTAACAACGTAGACCTAATAATTAGTAACTCTTAAATAGTGTTTATACATGTATTGTTAATCTTTTTGTTTTAATTAATTTTTAAAAGTGGCCAATGTAAAAACTCACCTTATCCCAACTTGCACGACCAAAAAATAACGAACGGAAAGAAGATTATACTACAGAGATTTGGTCACTAAAACGGACAACTAATAGTTGGAACTACCTATGTGAGAGCTAATTTGGTATCAAGGGTAAGTCTTAGTGAAGTACACACCCATACAACGACGAAGTTGCGTGGTAAAGATTCTTGTTTGGGATACCAATGACTTAGAGGATACCTAACATACCTAATTTGCATATTAAACACTAGACAATGTTACTAGTATAAGGTTTACTACGTTAAAGACTTGTGGGGAAACGTATACCCTAAATTTATATTTTGTTGATTCTACAACATATTAAACCTTTTTTACTTAGTTATTTGTTAGTGAAATCATTAAATTAAACTTTTAGTTTACAATCCCCATTTTAGGGAAGTAATCAGAATAGAAGTACATTTAACAACAAATTAGTCGTAGTCTAGACCTCAATCTGTGTGGGATCGACCATAACCTCTGTTAGGTGCTTTATTTGAACAACGACTGCTTATACTTCTTTAAGGAGGTAGAATTTGGGTGCATAAAATTTTGGGCCCACTAAGGGGGAATAAGTACTTTAGATTAGACAAATTTTCTTATTGCATTTTTACTCAATTATTTCCTTATTTAAATTTTCTTTTGGTTTTTTTCTCTACTAGTTTAATTTGAAGTGTATGCTAAGTACATTGAGTCAAGGAAATCTCCTAACCCCCTTTAATCAAGAATGAAGAAAGACACTCCAAAGGATGGAGAACATTAGATGTGGACAAAATCTAGGACTGGACTATAATTAAGTAGGAGAGGGACAAGACAAATCATGGAGATCAACTTTTGGGGTTAGAAGAGGTTATAGGAAACAGTGAGAACAACCTTTGATAGTGCAAGATCAACAAGAACCCAATGTGTGTAATAATTTAAGGGTAGATCATAATTTTGTTGAATCAACAGGACTCATCTTCATACCCCCATTGCCACCAAGACATACGTTTGTGGTCAGTAGCAGTCTGATGTAAAATGCTTACACCTAGAGGGTTATTTCATGGTATGCAATCTTAAGACAAATATTTTCACTAGAGTAAAGTCATTCTTTTTTGTAACGGTAGTGTTGGAAGGCAAGACATAGACATGGACGAGATGAGGTTATGTGTGTTCCCATTATCATTGACAGCTGATGCTGCTGTATGGCTATTTGAGCTTCCATGCAACTAAATTACCACAAAGTAGTAATTGCACAGAGTGTTCTTGAAAGATACTTCATGTTTTCAAATTTGTTGAAGCTTACAGATAAATTCAGCAACTTCGTGGCTCTAGGTAGGAGTCAATTAGTGATTCCTAGGACAAATATACAAGTTTCATAAAAAGTGTACGGAACCACCGAATTGATGATGAGTCACTCAAGGATTATTTTAACATAACAGTGGATGACAATGGTAAAGTAGAGAAATACACTATCATTGGAGAATTATATGAAGCTAACTCATTTTAAAAGGCTACCGAGAAACTTGAAATGATTTTCACAAACAATTAAGCATGGAGCACTAGAACATTATATATCGTACTAATCACTTTTTAATACAAGTCACCAATGATAGAGTGAGTGAAGGTATGTTTCAATACGTGGCATAATTGAGAACATGGGTCGGCATGGTGTTGAAACATTTGAGTGTGGACTCTGAGAAGGTTAATACATTAAACTACCATATTACAACACCAAGGTATTATGAGTATATACGAGAAAAATATGCTATCTTTGTGAATGCGGAGATGGGGGGTTTCTAGACTAATGTGCAAGCATTAAATTAGGGTAATTGGTGCCATTGTCAATGAAATCAAGGTCTAAACTAATAGAAACTACAATCGTGGAGAGCTCTTTAATTACGATAATAATTACAATAGGAGTAGGTACAATATTAGAAATGATAAAAAAATGTCCACATGTTACACAAGGATATAATGTCTAAGATTATGAAAAGGATTGACTCAAAATATTATATTGTGAAAGAGATGAATACTGATCTATCAAGAATTGGGGTAAAGGTAGACTCACATGAAATATCCATTAAGTAGATTGAGCTGTAGCTCAGTCAAGTATCTTCAATCGCTAATCAACGCCAAAAACAAACACTTCCCATCAATACTATCTAAAATCAAAAGAATTATGGGCAATGCATGGAAGTTACTACTTGAGGTGGAATGTAGACTATTGACCCTTCTATATCGACTGATGTGGAATGTGCGAAAGAACTTGGAAAGGGTGAAGTTGAAGAAGTAGAATATCCAAAAGATCTAGTAAAGAATTAAGATGAATCCACTCGAAAGAAAATCATGATGCCCCAAACCACCTCATCATCTCCCTCGAAGTTTCATCAAGAAAATAGAAGATAGAAAATATCAAAAGCTCATCTTTATGTTGAAACAACTCTCAATAAATGTTCCTTTGCCTGACGCACTGGAACAGTTTACAAGATATTCTATATTTATGAAAGACCCGGGGAGAAATAAGGGGGTCGTAAGTTTTGAAGGGGATAACAAGTTACAACATTATCGTATCATTGCTACTAGATCATTAGTTAAAAAGAAGGAGGATCATTGACCGTTTACTATTTCATGTACGATTTGTGTGTTACACTTTGCTAAAGCCCTATGTGACTTGGATGCTATCATTAATTTGATGCTGCTATTAGTGTTAATTTATTTTGGCTTCGATGCCCTCAATCCAACTCTTATGTGGCTACTTATAATTGATCGCACTATAAAGAAACCAATTGGAGTTTCTATAGAATGTTCTAGTCAAAGTTGAGGCATTCATATTTCCTTCCTATTTCATGATCTTATAATGTGAGGTTTACATTCAAGTGCCCATCATCTTAGGGAGACCATTTCTTGATACTGGGCGTCCTTTAGTTTATATTGCAGGAGGGTAGATAATGTACAAAATAAAAAATGAAGAGGTAACATTCAATAGCCACAAATCAATCATACATTAAAGTGACCTTAAGATGGTGTCTGCCATTAGTTTGGATAAAGAGGAGCAACAAAGAGTACAAATTAAAGAGACATTAGGTGTTAGAGCCTTAGCGGTTGTGATCATAAACTTCGATAGAGAAAACATTGAGGAGTACAATAAGATGGTTGTTACAATTAATGTATTCGGAAGTTTTCGTCACACACCAAAGAAGCTGGATTTGGATATGAAAACTAGAGAGATTTTGCATGTAAAATCATCAATCAATCAGCCTCTACTGTTGGACCTAAGATCTCTCCAATCTCATTTGGGATCTATGTTTCTAGGTCATAATAATACTTTACAAGTAATCATTGCTGTTGATTTGAGTGAAGGGAAAGTAGAGGATTTGATATCGGTGTTGAGGCATTTTAAAAGGGCGGTTAGATGGAAAATTGCTAACATCATAGGCATTTCACCAGGCATATATTCTGATAAGATCCAACTCATTCCTAGTTCTAATCCAAACATTGATCACAAGAGAGGACTAAATCCATTAATGCAAGAAGTACTGATAAATAAAATTATAAAGTGGCTGGATGCTGGTGTATTTTATCCAATCGAAGACAGTAATTGGGTGAGTTTCAATGGGTGCCAAAAAGAGAGGGATCATTGTGGTTCCTGATGCAAAGAATGAGGTTGTACAAATGAGGCTTGCTACTTGTTGGAGAGTCAACATAGATTATCTCAAGTTGAACACATGGAAAGAGAAGGATGACATCCCAATGTCATTCATTGAATAAATGTTAGATCTTCTTGCTGGTAAGGAATGATACTTTTTTCAGGATGTGTATTTTGGCTCCAATCAAATCTTTATAGCATCAGAGGACAAATACAAGACTGCTTTCAGTTGCTCCTACGGGACATTTTTTTCAAGAGAATGTTATCCGGGTTATGTAATACTCCAGTAACCTTTCTGCATTGCATGATGTCCATCTTTTTAGAAATTGTGGAAGACACTATCGAGGAATTTATGGACTCTTTACACGTTGTAGGTGACTCGTTCGATGATTGCTTAGCTCCTCTAGGTGATGTACTTAAACAATGTGAAGAATGCAATCTTGTGTTGAATTGGGATAAGTGTTAATTTATAGTGGAAGAGGGCATAGTTCTAGCTCATTTGATCTCTCACAAAAATATTGAAGTTGATAAAGCAAAGATTGAGGTTATTGAAAATTTACCCCCACCTATCTTTGTGAAGTGTGTTAGAAGCTTTCTTGGACATCCTAGTTTTTGGTAGGGATTTTATAAAAGATTTATACAAGAAAGCGCACCAATTATGCAAGTTACTTGAAAAAGACAATGTTTGAGCCTGATCATTCTTTTGTTAAAGCGTTTGAAGGCTTGAAAGAAAAGTTAATTTCTACACCAATCATAATTTCATTAAATTGGGCAGAACCTTCGAAGTTATTTGATTTATCTAGTGGGGTGACACTATGTGTAGTATTAGGGATAAGGCATGAGAAGATACTTCATCACATATACTATGTGAGCAAAGTCCGGAATATTGCTCAAAAGAATAACATTGTCATCGAACAAGAATTTCTTATTGTTGTCTCCGCGTTCGAGAAAATTTCGGTCCTAGTTTCTTTGTACTAAAGTCATGTGCACACTAACCATGAAGATTTGAGGTATCTTATTGAAGGATGCAAAACTACGGCGAATTCAATGGGTGTTATAGTTGCCAGAGTTTGATTTCAAGGTGAAAGATGGAAAAGGGACAAAAAATAAAGTTGTTGATCACTTGTCCAAATTACAAAAGAAAGCAATGTTGAAGTTTTCTGGTGTAGTAGAAATCTATGATATGTTTCCAAATGAACATGTTTTAGCTGCCACATATGATCTTATACTTTTTTAAGGAATTTATCTAATTATTTGGCGAGTGATGTGGTGCCTTCACATTTTTCTTTTCACCAACGGAAAATATTCATGTCAAGTGTGAAGATGTTTATATGGGAAGAGACATATATATTCCATGAAATGGTCTTGTCTTACCACGTCATGCTACACATGAAGGAATCCTATATCACAATTTCAAGCTATTCTAATCTATCATACTTTGATTCATTTAAGGTTATTAAGCCAACCTAAACTCATTCTATTAGAGAGAACCTTGGATCACCTAGCATATTCATGTGTAAGTGTGTATAATAGAGAACAATTCACAACAAGATCACATCATATTGACTTTTCCCCCAAAGTCCTAACATTGATAACTACAAGCCTTATTCTAAAGCTTAACTTCATTCTATCGTCATTCATGTATAGATTACAAGACATTCCATCACATTCTTCATTACTAGGTTATTCTAGTCATAATTTATCATAAAGGTTAAATTTCATCTTTACACGTCAAGACCAATCATATTCAATAAAGTCTAGTTCAATTCATGATTCTATGTTTCTAACATTGAACAATTACTACCCATGACATTGATTTAAGAAGATCATCTTTCAACGTTCAATTTCATCTCTAATGGCATAAACCCACAAATAATACATTCATCAATTGAAACTAGGGTTTACCATAGAAATCTCATAAATTCATCATAATATCATTAAATAAAGATAAATCAATCATAAGTAGGTTTTAGCCACTAGATTGGAATCATACCCATACCCTACCCACAATGTGAAAACAACCCTAGCTAGAATTGGGTTTTTGATTTCACAATTGGGGGATTTCTAACGGTCTTTATGGGGTGACATATCAAGGTTGGTTCTAGCCATGTCTACAATAATATCACAAAAAGAGTTAGATTCTGTTCAAGTAAAATTACAGAAAATTGTTGCAGATAGACTCAACGAATCACTTTGGCTAGCAAGATTGGGCTCGCTGAAAGGATTGGCTTCAAACATTTGAAGAAAAATGACATATTGGCGATGGGAAGGGCTTCTGGGCAAATCGCTGACAGCATTCGGTGAGGAAGGACTAGCCCATCGAAAGTTACAGTGTATTTTAGGGGTTTGGGGACGCAGAAAGGGCAATGAAGAAACACGATCAACGAGTCACCGAATGCACTCGGCAAACTCAAGCTTCTTGTCGAAAGTTACAGAACCAAAACTCAAGATTTGCATTAAATTAAAGGCAATCAAAGGAGATTCGGTGAACCGCTGAGTGGTTCGGTGAGCTCGACCCAACTCGCCAAATTGCCCAACGTTCCTACTTTCAACCCCGACTTCAAAATTTAACCACACAGCCCCCGAAAACAAAATCAAACCCTAAACTGACCCAATTATACTAAGACCCATGTTACCCATGCCCCCGAGATACTCAGACTTCTCTCGATTTGGCCGTATTTTGCCGTTTGACGGCTTTAGCCCTTAAGAATGACGTCAACAGCTCCATCATTAGGTGAAATACGTCAATTGGCACAAATGCGGGTTACTTAGACTTCACTCGACTAGACCCAAAAATAAATTAGCACAACCCAACAATTTTGATCAATTATAAGCATGAAAATACAGGAAATCAATAATTAGTCATTATAGGCTAGACAACGAATTCAAAACAGGCAAACAAGCACACATTTACAGATCAGAGAGGCCCAACACACTTCACTAAGATCAACACAAATGCAAATGAGTAAAATCACTAAATACGAGTTCGGGATTTGGAAAACCAACCTTTAATGCCGAATAAATCAGTTGAAATGCTAGGCGGCAAAGATATCCGACTCAAACACAAGATTGATGACTAGGAAGCGGTAAAACCACGAAAATAATAGGAAAAAAGGTGTGGGTGTGAGTTTGGAAAGTTGAAAAGCGAGGGAATGTGAAAGACTTTGAAAGTTTTAACCTTTGGCCTTTAAAACCGTCCAGTTCTCGCCCATTTAGCGACGTTGTCTTGCTCGCCAACCCACTCGGTGACACGTCGAGTGGGAACTTACCTCGCCTAGTTTTACATGATCTCTAGTTAATCTGGGGTCCAAACGACAGACAAAGTCGTGATCACTAACCTGGTCGGCGATTCGCCAAGTAGTCCATAGGCTTGCCTAGTTTTACAGACTATAATTTTAAATTGCGTAAGTCTAATGGTTGTCAAAGTCAGGCTTGCCGACCACTTCCGCAAGTCGCTGAGTGGACTTTTTGATGGCCAATCACCACTATTCAACACATTCCACACTTTAACCTGCACAATCAACACACGATTATTTCTAAAACAATAAAGCAAATAAAAACATGGGTTGCCTCCCAAGCAGCGTCTTAGTTAAGGTCGTGGCACGACGAAAGTCCTCACACATACTTCATTCTTGGGGTTGGCCATAGTATCACTAGGCAACCCCCCTTTTTGTCTCGAGTTTAAATGAGACGAGATATGACCTATCTGGGTCTCCATCTTTTTTATAGAGATAGAATATGAGGTAATGGTCTGGCTAAGGGTCGACACATTTTCCTTCATTTCTTTGGAAATTTTGTCAGACCCCTTAACCTTGTTAAGGATACGAGAAAGCATATCCTCCGACCGACCACCCTCAGAATCCTTTTTCTTTGGACGCTCATGGGGAGGAATGTACTTGTCCTTCTCCCCATCCCTTTCCTTCCAAGTGGGATTTCGATCCCTCCATTCTCTATCACGATCTCTTCAACCTTCATCCCTGTTCCAACCTTTGTTACCACCCTGCCTCGATTAGTTTGCACAATAACCACCTCCTTGGTTTGCTAGGAAATTCACCTCCTTGTTGTACAATGCTTCAAACTTGACCTCTTCGGGGTTTACAACCCGACACCCACAACATTGACACTTCTAGCACCATCTCCCATGACATTTTTGGATAAAATGTCAAGTTGAGTCATAATCTTTAATCGTAGCCAAGTCTCATGAATTAGCTCACCATCCAAACGCTTGAAACTTTTGATGTTTTCCCGAAGTGTCATCATCTTTGAAGGAGGGAAAAATCACACATGAAATGCGGTGACAAGCTCCACCCACGAAGTGATTGAATCTCGTGGCAATTTAGCCAGCCGCTTACACATTTCTCCCATTAAAGAAAATAGGAACAACCTTAACCAGAACGACTCTTAGGATATGGTCTTGAAGGAGAACAACCCGCAAACATCAACAAAGTTTCTAATATGCTCATAGGGATCCTCATGAGCCAACTCACCAAACAACCCTTCTAACTGTAAGAGCTGCAACATGGTACTTGTAATATGTAACACATCGTTCCCTTGAGCTGGAGGCAAGCGAATGACACCAATTTCACCCATTAGATAATGGTCATTAGAATTACGCTCATTGACATCGTTGAGGTTGCCGATGTCATCTTGGTGGCCCACATGGCTACCGTTACTTTTCTTCACACTCATACTCTTTGATTTAAAACACAAGTAAGCAAACTAAAATTAAAAGATAGTAGATTCGATTATGAATAAAAAGAACAAAATTCAACTTAACCAAAGAACCTTAACCAACACCACTCCCCGGCAGTGGCGCCATTTTGATTGAATAACACTATCAAAGACACTTCATCCAACTCTAATTGTCAACGGTTGTTAATCAGTATATAACCCAATTAAATGAGTTGGGGTAGAATCCCACAAGGAGCGGTATGTGTTTACGATTCAATAGGAAAGTATGACTAGTATCAAATCAGTCATAGGAATAGACAGTATCGAATAAAAACATAATTCAAATCAGGGGGTGACATGAATGTCAAATAAGGGGGTTTGGTTTAAAATTACCAACTACCACAACAATAAAAAATATGAAATAACAATAATGAGACGGGTTATTGGGATGTGATTCGATTATAGGCTAATGTAGACAAATAGGTTATTGCAACTATTAGGAAATAGCTGGATATTAGCGATTAAGCTATACTATAGAGGAGGTAAACTTTCTCTCCAACAATTTACCCCGAATCTAGTCAATTTATCTCGAGCATCGACAACCATTCAAAATAAGAAAAACCTACGCCTTCGCCAATTCACTCTTTTGAGCTAAATGTGTGGAAAAGGGTTTAAGATCCACTGTCTCGAGATGAATCGCTGATAACCCAATACCCATAGACCATCAATAAATAATCTTGGTTTTAAACCTCTCTCAAGCAAGCCAAAAACACGTAGGTAGAACTGCATTTGTTCCTACAATTCTTTAAATTAAACAATAATTAATGGTTGAAATCACTTCTATATATTATTTAAACTAACAATTAGCAATATTCATAAGCTAAATTAACCCATAATCACATAATCACACCCCAAGAATTAGGGTTTTAGCTATACATCATAAAAAGTTAAAAACCGTTACCAAATTCTGTTTCCATCAACTGGGTAAGATTATTTTCGTCCTTACAATGGTCCAAATTGAAGAATCTCAAAAACCCACTTCCAATTTCTCAAAAGTGAAAAATATGAATTCTTCGAAGCTAAGGAAAACTTGTCTCAATACTTAGAGTTCAAAACTCAAAAATTACTCTAATGATTATTTAGAATAAAATTTGATACTAAACTTAATGTTTGAAAATGTATTTATAGTCGCCAAAAGTATGTTGCGAATGACCATTTGTCGCAGTAAGCCGGGCTCTCCGATCAGCTTGGTAATCCACCCTTTTGTCAATTCCATTGCCTTTTTGGATTGGCCTTCAGCATCCTCCATGTTTCTAACTTAGGGCTATCTAACTCTGCATTGCGGAATCATTCGGTGATCCGCCGACTGCTTCTTTCTCTCACCAACTTGATTTTCTCCTTCAAGGCTTGGCACACTAGAACTTTAGGTGGTCAAATGGCCACTAGATGACTCGCCAAATGGACTTGGCGATCACCAGACTCTTTTTTGTTCCTTCTTTCAGCTCGCTTAGTTCCTTTTTGCAAATTATTGTCCTTGCTTTGTTTCTCAATACAAATACCTGGAAATCAAGGATTTTACATCAGTTATTAGCACAAAATAAGAATTTGGGGACACTAAATTATTGTAAATGAATCCCTAAATTAGTCCAAATCTCGGACTCATCAATAGTGCTCTTGCTGAATAATATGTTTGCGCAAGTCCAATGAGGCAATTTGAGCTGCAGAAGTCATGTGTGAACTCTTACCATCTCATTGTGACTACTTGGATTGTCGATGTGAGTCCTGTAATGATCGTTGCACGCGAGCTTAATTTGTAGAGTCATGATCGATAATTGTGGTGAATGCCTTGTGTGGTGTGGTTAACTTGAAAGATGTGCATGATGATACCGAGAACTTGCCCCATTGGTCCAATTGAAAATTTTTGGTCCATGAAGGAAATGATCTTAGGCATAATTTTTTGGGATTAAACTTAGTTGATATACCTTTGTGTTACTACCTTTTTAGTGTATGAGCCTTGTTTGTCATAACATTTTCTTTGGATGAAATACGAACGCAAATGAGTTTCTCCTCTCCATCTAAAACCTTAGTGAAACATTGGTTTGTTTGACTAGCCAATTCAGGCAAAAAACCTAAGTTGGAGGTATGGTAAAGATGAGGAAAGAAATCAAGCAAGAAGTGTTTGAAAATTAGTCCTTGAAGGCATGTATGGAAAAACAATGGAACCCCTCCATATATAAAAAAAAGTGCGAAAAAGAGAAAAAGAAAATAAAAAAATATGATAAAAGTGAAGTGCGCAATGTTATGGTAATAAATGGGTGTCCGATGAGCTATACAAAATATTTTATGTGCTTTGAATATGGAAAGTATGAGTTGTGAAGATGAAAAGAATAAAAGAAAGGTAGAAGAAGTGAAATTTTAGCCATGGTTCATGAACATAGAAGTCACTATGACAAAATCATCATAGCCGTAACCTCAACCCAATTACAGCCTTGAAAGGCTTTTCTAATCTTGCATGAGCCAAGTGATTTGATGGTTGGAAGAAATGAGCAAGCCTATGGGTAAAATCATTCATGTTTTTCTCCTGGGAGTGTGAGAGTTGATTTTTATTCCTTAATTGTATTCCTTGATTGGCTTTGTGAGAGCATGAAATCATTCTTGATGTGAGAGCATTTGAATACTCTTATTGAGGATGAATTTGCATTTGAAGTGAGCATTGTGAGTTTGAACTCTATTTAATGATGGCTAGTCGTAGTTTGAAACTTTTAGTGCACATTTGAGCATTGCATGTGTAGATTAAACCTTTTTTCATTCATGTTGAATCTCAAGGAACACTATTTGTACACATCCCTGTTGGCCTAATTATTTTTCTGTTTTACTTGAGGACAAGCAAATTTTTAAGTTTGGGGTGTTAATGAGTCATGATTTTTGGCTCATTTAGGTCTTATTATTCAATGAATTAGTGTCCTCGATGCCTAGTTTATGCTCATAACTGATGTTAATGTCTTTATATATTCAGCAAAAAGACTTAAGAAAAAGGCAAGGACATTATGATGTAAAAGAGAGCAAAGAGGATGGAAAATCCCGTGTGAATTGATTTGGCAATAAAAATTTCCTCCTTGATATTGATATTCAAAACTTTGGGGTTTATTTTATGTTGCTTACCCTTTTACTTCTACAACATAATAGAACACGTCTTTACTTCGTAATTGAATTCTTTACTGTATCACTCCCATGTGATCTACCCCAAGTCATCATTGGGTTTATACTTTTTAGCGACCACCTACACTTTGAATAAAAAGAAGTTTAGTTGAGCGGTATCATTTTTACTGACCACAAGAGTTTGCAATGTATGTTTGAAAAGAAAGATCTAAATCTTCACCAAAGAAGGTAGCTTGAGTTATTAAAGTACTATGACATGAGTGTTCTCTATCACCACCACAAGACAAATGTGGTGGTGGATGCTCTTAGTCAATTATCGATGGATAGTGTTTCTCATATTGAGGATGATAAAAAAGTGTTTGTTACAGATGTTCATTGATTAGCCCGAATGGGTGTTCGATTGATTGACTCCACCAAAGGTTGTGTTGTGGTTCAAAATGGTTAAGGATCATCTTTTGTGATTGCTGTGAAAGAAAAGTAAGGTCTTGATCCCTAGTTGAATTAAAGGAAGGGATTCTTAAAAAGTCTTAGACGTTTTCTTCCAAGGGGAATATGGTGTACTTAGATATAAAGGTCATTTGTGTGTCCCTAAAGTAGATGGCTTGAGAGATCAGATCTTTTCAGATGCACATAGTTCTAGATATTCTATTCACCGGAGATCCACCAACATGTATTGTGACTTGCGGGACACCTATTAGTTGAATGGTATGAAGAATGATATTGCGTAATTTGTGGCTCTGTATCCTAATTGTCAACAACTGAAATTTAAGCACCCGAAGTAGGGAGGTTTTTCCCAAGATATTAGCATTCCTACTTGGAAGTGGGAATATTTGACAATGGACTTCATTCTTGGTTTGCCTCGCACCTGACTACTACATGATTTGATTTGGGTTATTTTAGATTGAATGATGAAATCAGCTTAGTTCATTCCTGTTGAGGTTTCTTATTCGGTGGAGGACTATGCTACGTTGTATTGAGGGAAATGATTAGGTTTGATTGAGTGCCCTTATCCATTATCTCCGATTCTGGTAGCCAAATCACTTCTCTATTTTGGAAATATTTCCAAAAGGGTCTTGGTACTCATTTTAAGCATAGTACAACCTTTCATCCACAAATCGTTAGGCATACGGAACGTAATATCCAAACATTTTAACATATGTTGAGGGCATGCATAACTGATTTCAATGGTAATTGTGATGATCACTTGCCTGTGATTGAGTTTACATATAGTAACAGTTATAACTCAAGTATGTGGAAGACTCTATTTAAGTCTCTATATTGTCAAGGTTTAGATCTCCTATAGGTTGGTTTGAACTGGTTTAAGTTTCTTTGATATGTCCCTAATTGGTACAAGAGGCTATGGAGAAATTTCGGCTTATTAGAGAAAAGTTGAAAATAACTCAAAGTCGAAAAAATTGTTGCCGTTTTTAGAAAATAGATCTTGAGTCTGAGATAAATGATTGGGTCTACTTTAAAATTTCACCTATGAAGGTGTAAAGAGATTTTGGAATAAAGGGAAGCATAGTCCCAGTTATGTGGGCACATATTAGATTTTGAGGCGAGTTGGAAAAGTTGCTTATGAACTTATATTGACTAATATTTGGCATCGGTTCACCCTGTGTTCCATGTCTCCCTTTTGAACAAATGTGTTGGAGATCCGACATCTATTGTTCCCTTAGAAGGTTTGGGAGTTAAGGAGAATCTTTCTTCTAATAATGTTCTGGTTGAGATTTTAGACCGAAAGGTCAAGAAGTTGAGAAATAACAAAGTTGCTTCCGTGAAGGTTCTTTGGAGGAATAAGTTAGTTGAGGGTGTTATTTGGGAGGCCGAGGCCGATACGATGTCTGTCAATCCTCATCTCATTCTTTTCGTCACTAGACCAACTTGAGGAATTGAGTTCCTCATGGTTTACTCTTTTGTGTTATGTGTCTTAGATATTACTATGATTTCCTTATTGATGCATGTTCTGAAGAGCTTTAATTTTGAGAAAAATGAGTAATTTGATTGATTTCAACATGTTTATGTGCATTTGAGTAAGGCTTGCATATAGACTACATGGTAAGATGTTTTGAACACGCTTTAGTTTGGAGTTGATGTTTCCTCCTCAAATAAATGAATACATGTAATTGCATTAATGTTGGGATGTTACATTAAGTTCCTACCTTCCTTAAGATGTCTTGAATCCCATTCTAGGATGAATGTTCCCAAAGTGGAGATAATGTAACATCTTAGATTCAAATAGATAGGAAATTTCAATACTTCACAGACCTGGTTGACCAGTTAAAATTATTAAAAAAATTGTTAGTTCTACTACCTTGTGATCGGTCACCAGGACGGTCCGTCATTCAATGCACGAGGCGTTGATAGGTCTTGTAGGTGAGTCCCATATTTGGAGGCCAAGAGTTTGGACCTAAGGTCATGGCCCACGGTCCATCGATGAACCCACAAGAAGTAGGTGTGGTCCTTCATTGAGGTCTACAATTTGTGGTCTCTGATCTTACCCATGACCAACTAGAACGGTCCGTGGTCTGACCAATGTACCGTAGGTTGAGCCGTGAGTGGGGGGTCAATAGTTATTTTCTTCAAGGGCTTTTGGGTCTTTTCCTAATTATTCTAGCAGAATACAGTGTCGTTTTACCCTTCACCCAAAGCCCTATACAAGTGTTTCACCCCAAAATTTCCCCAATTGAAATCATTGTCTCAAAGTCCTAAAACAAGAACAAGTTATCCTCTTCAAATATTTCTCTCTCTAGAAGCTTGAAGAAGAAGGCTAGGGTTTTCATGTCAAGTATCCAATTCAACTATTGAAGTCATGGTTTTGGCATTAAGGTATGATAGTCTTTATCTATGGAGCCCTTTCCTCCATAGAGTTCCTAAATTGACCAATTTTTAAGTTAGAAGTCCCTAATTGAGGTAGGGTTTTCTTCTTTGTCATGGGTTCCTTTGAATACTTATATAATTAATTGTTTCATGAATTATTGTGCAAGAATTTATATGATTCCATGATTTTATGATGAATCCCCATGAACTCATGCTTCCTATATTATGATGATTGAAGGTGGGTCTGGAACTATAAAAGAGGATTTTATGAATATATGCATGTTATTATAAATTGATGAAAATGTTTTAAGGATGCTTTGAGAGTGCAGTATCAATATGATTGTTGTTGGGTTGTGAAAGGATATCTAATATACACATGAAAGCATGAATGAAAAACATTTTCTAACATAAAAGATTCTAAGGATTAATGGTCTTTTCACCTAAAATGAATCAACTATAAGTAGCTATTCTAATAATGAGGCTTGCGGCGATTGCCCATGACCTAAAATGCTAAGAAAAGTGGTGATTACCCATTTCTCATGATTATTAAGAAGAGTTAAGAATAATGAATATTCTGTAGGAGTTATGCATAATACCGAGTAGGCAAGTAACGATTACCCATATCCCATAAACTATGTGCCAACATAGGATTGTCTAGATAGACATTATCTAGTGGTTCTTACCTTGGCAAGTGAGAACACCACCTTTGGGTTTGGAGTAGACACCAAATTCGATGTTGATAGCTCATATGGTTTTACATGTTGGTTAAAGGTAATTCTCCCACACAAATGTATCTAGGTTACTTAAGGAAACATCTTAGGAAGGTTTTAAAAATGTTTACTTGCATTAACCTTGTTTTATGACTTATGTTTTCTTACTCTTTTATCTCATGTTTTAGCTTGGTAATGGCATATCATAAAAATGTCCTCTTTATCATAATTTTCATACTTTATGCATTTCTATAAATACTTGGTACATTTTTGTACTAACACATACACTTTCCTACATTCTCCCAAATATAGGGTCCGATGCTTTAGATTTGCACTTCCGTAGCTAGGGATCTCCTAGTAGACGTTCCAAGATTGGTGATTCCGCATGTACCAAAGATCAAGTTTTTATTTCATGTTGTCTTTACATTTTTGTGTGAAATTGATATACGGGTTACGTTCCGATTATTCTTATGTACTAGATGGCTTTGAGACAATGTTAGATTTCTGCTTCATTTTTACAAAACTCTTATCTTTTGAAATTGTCTTTTAAGTTCTCTTGAGTTTCTATTATCTTGTATGATGCATGCTAAGTGGATTGTATGGTGCCTCTCGGGGTCTTACACACCATGCTACACCTAGGTTCTACCTTGGGTCGTTACAATATCATCTCTATGGGACAACGACCACCTACTCTTTTAATTGATTATGAAGTGTAGTTTTGAGCGTTATCAATTTTAAAAAATGTCATTCAAGAGTCTATCTTTTGAAGATTTTTTAGTTTCTCCTTGATGGGTGAAGTAAAAAAATGGTTAGTGAAGTTACTAAGGGATTTAATTACTTTTTGGGAGGATGTCACCGAAGCATTTAATGAGAGATTATTTCCTTCAAAAAATTTGAAGCTGAGGGATAATATTCAGCATTTCATATAGATTGATGGTGAGCTAATTCATGAAACGTGGTGGAGGTTCCAAAAGAAGATAATACAATATCCTACTAATGAACTAGTGGCTAATTGTTTTTGCAATACATCTATTAGAGTATTGATACTATGAACATGTGGGTTGTCAAATAAATCATTCGACGTGGAATTATGAGACAACGGTTCATAGTGACATCGACTTTGTTATATTATGTTACAAAGATCAATAAATCTAGGTACACTAGGGAGGATCATGTTTCCCCTCTCACATTTGGGCTTACTAAGAGCGAGATAAGAATATGGAGAGAATGATTACCCAAGTTGATCTAATATCAAAGCATTTCATGTCTGGTGGTTTCAAAGCGGTGAACGTAGTGGGAGCTAGTAGTTGAATGAGACAAGAGGATGAGAAATTTGATGCAATGTTTAACGAAGAGGTTTAATTTATGGGCAACCAAGTAGAGGGGTTCTCATCTGAGCTATTGTAAGGCTTGAATCAAGGTTCAAAAAAAGATAATGAAGGTGTGGGCGAGATAAAGAAAGTGATTGGCGTTATTAGGGTGCAAATTCAAGAGATTGTGATCGGGAAAGGACCGTTATGTGGCGTTGCATGACCATCCGAAGCAAAAGGAACAACAAAGGGATCACGAGGACTTCTATACAAAACAATGTAAGCAAGGAAATCACAACAAGGTAAAGTGGTCCAACAAGGTGTTGAAAGAAATTAAGATCAATTTCCCTACTTTGAATCAAACTATCTCCTAACATTGGGTCTCAATCATACAACTTGAGGCTCAAATGTAACAAATTTTAGTTAATCATAATCCTAAAAATAATGCTTATGTGTTGAATATTGTCACTCGAAGTGGTAGAGTGTTGAACAATGAGTCTTTGAATGAAGATGTTGGTAATGAGAAGGTCGTTGATGATCATGGACCAACGAAGAATGTTGATCAACCAATGGTTGTAGCTAATGATGGTAATAGGAATCTCGAGAGTGATTCTAATTCACATTTAGGGAGTGATGTAGTGGCTGACTTTCACAACAATGTGAAGGTGAAAAATCCCTATTCAAGTGGCAATAAAAGTGAACCCTTATTTTCCTCAACGATCAAAAAAGCAAGAGGGTGATGCCAAGTTCCAATATTTTTTGAGTATGTTCAAGAGTTTTTCAAACATACCTTTAGTAAATCTTTACTTGAGATGTAAGGTTATGGTAAGTTCATGAAGGAATTGGTCACTAAGAAGCGACCAATTCAATAGGAGACCAATGAGGTATGTCATAATTGTAGCGCTATAATGTAAAGACATGTGATCATTTAAAAAGATGACCCAAGATCCATTACCATTACGTCTACCATTGGGGTGTACGAATTTTCTAAATCTTTGTGGGATCTTGGGACGAGAAGAAATTTGTTGCACTAGCTATTTTCAAATGGTTGGGGTAGATGCTCCCAAACAAATAATGATGATTTTATTGACCACAGACAAGTCCATTAAATGAAAAATATGGGTACTGTATGACATATTGGTGAAAGTTGATAAACTTATCTTCCTCACCAACTTTCTAGTGTTAGATTGTGAAATTGATTCGGAAATACAAATAATTCTTGGTACACCTTTCTTTGATGCTTGGGGGGAATTTGTTGTTGAGAGTGGTTAATCGAAGTTTCAGGTGAACAATGCAGAGGTTAAGCTTAATGTACACAAGTCTATGAGACATCCTAGTGACACGCATGATGTATCTTCTATGGATGTGATTGATGAAGAAGTCAGATGTGTGTGCCAAGTGTCTTGTAGTAGAGAGTCATTAGAGGTTATTTTGGTAAACTACGATAACAATGAAATTATTGATTATGATGAAGTGGTTGTAGCTCTTATTGGGTCGGGTTCATTCCAATCCAAATCCAAGAAGATTGATTTTGACATGAAAATTCGAGAGAATACTCTAGGAAAATCATCGACTGAAGAATCACAAAAGTTAGAATAGAAAGTTTCATCTTCGCACCTTTGATATGTATTTATAGGGGTTGATAACATGTTTCCGATTATTGTTGGAAATGATTATTCGAATGAGCAAGTAGAGACTTTGATTGGAGTGTTGGAGAAGTCTATTAAATCATTGGGTTCTCGATTATTGATATTGTTGACATTCCACCAGTAAAGTTTCTACATATAAAATCCAATAAGCTGAGGATTTATAGACAATTATAGAGCAGCAAAATAGGTTGAAAACTCCTATGCATGAGGTGGTGAATAAAGAAATAATAAAGTGGTTGGACGAGACATTGTTTTCCCCATTGCAAATACCAAGTGGGTCTGTCTATTGGAATGTGCTCGTAACAAAAGGTGTATGACAATGGTACAAAATGCAAACTATGAGTCAGGGTACAACCATATTTCTATAGTCCTGGAGGATCAAGAAAAAACCACCTTTACATGTGATATGGAACATTTGCTTTCAAGAGAATCTCGTAAGATTTATGCGATACCCCAACTACTTTCCAAAAGTGCATGTTATTGATCTGTGTCAACATAATCAACAAATCAATGAAGGTGTTCATGGATAATTCTCCATTGTGGGTGGTTCTTTTGAAGTATATGCTTTAGTCATTTGAGTATAGAATGCAGAATTGTGTTGGAAAAAACCATCTCCTTAATTGGGAGAAGTGTTATTTACTAGTGACTGAAGGGATTGTACTCGGGAACAAGATCTCGGGCAAGGGAATTGAAGTTTACAATTCAAAGGTAGATTTTTGTTTCTACGTTACCTCCTTCTATCTCGGTAAACGGTGTACATAGTATTAAGAACATGTCGGATTTTATAAGCATTTCTTAAAATCTTTTTTTAAGGAGGCTATCCCATTGTGCAAGTGACTAAAAAAAAGAGAGTCCCTTTAACTTTAAGGAAAAGTGTGTTACGACATTCTTATGTTTGAAAGAGAAGCTCATCCCAACCTAATTAATATTGCTCCAGATTGGAGTATTCCATTTGAAATGATGTGAGATGCTACTGGTGTAGCTACTGGAGCGGTCTTTGGGAAATTAAATAACAAACATTTCTATCTAGTTTATTGTGCTAAGATAGTAAATTGCACTAAAATGAATTATACCATCATGGAACAAGGGTTATTGCTTTTTGTGTATGGCTTTGAGAAATATAGAACCAATTTGTTGTGACTAAGGTAATTCTACACAGTGGTCCTGCTGCCCCTAGGTACATAATAGCGAAGAAGAAAGATAAACCAAGGATGTTTTGGTGGGTTATTCTACTCCAAGAGTTTGATTTTGAAGCAAAAGATCAGAAAGGCTGCGAGAACCAAGTATCAGATCATCTATCTCATCTTTAATTTAATGTTGTGTTGGCTGATGAAAGAGACATTGAAGACTCCTTTCTCGATGAGTTAGTCATGGATCTTTCTCATGGTTCTACATTGTGGTATGCTGATTTTTCTAATTATGTGGTGTGTTGGATCATTCCCAGAGGGCAGAAAAATTATCAATGGAATAAATTTATTTTAATGTGAAAAAGTTCTTTTGGGATGCCCCTATCTGTTTAGGGAGTGTGCTGATCATCCTATCTGTAGCTGTATCCCGGAATTAAAGGTGAAGTCAATGTTTGATGCTGGTCATGCATCACCAATAGGCGGACATCATTGTGGGATTCAAACGATATAGAAATTCCTCCAGTGTGTTTATTTTTGGCCAACATTATATGAAAATACAAATGTTTTTCTAAGGTAAATGTGCAATGTTTGCTGGAAGGAGGTATTTCTTGAAAGCATTAGCTTCCTCTATCAGTGATCCTGTAAATTGAGCATTTTTATATATGGTGGATAGTCTTTATGCCTTTTGACAGTTCTTTTGGGAAAAATTATATCCTTATAGTTGTGGATTATGTTTCTAAATGGATCAAGGCGGTGTCCTTACGAACTAATGAGGGGAGATATGGCAATAAATTTATCAAATGATACATCTTTGGAGATTCGATACTCCTCAAAATATCATAAGTGATGGGGGATATTGATGTGCGGTAGATCTCCACTCATATGAGGCCTTTTAAAATCAACAATTAGTGTCTTGATGTACCGCAAAATTTCAGTTTATATAATTCTTTAAACTAGGAGTTTTGCATGTTTCTTAAGCATTTGTTACTAGATTGATTGTATTTTTATGTATGTTGGGACACCCCGAGGGTGCAGCTTAAGTGAAGCAACATGTTTTTGAAGACCTACGGGTCAACTTATGAGACATAGTCTATTCTACAAAATGATCCATTCTACGAGCCTTAGGATTGACCTTTATATGAAGGGTGAAGATGATGTTCATAATTTGGCTATGCTATGGAGTGACAGAACTAGAGTACGAGCCATAGAATGAATTACGAGTAGTAGGTCTTAATCATAGAATGAATCAGAAAATGTGAGTCCACTACATTGAAGGTTGAGTTGCAAGGATGGAATGGGAAAATATTTATGAGTCTTAGATCATTTAAGTAGGAACAGCCCATGTAGCCCTTCAAGAAGCTGCCTTCTACGTGCTTGTTCTACAAGTCGTAGACCAGGAACTGTAGATTGATTGTTAAAGCCTATATTTCTCTGTTTCATTTTCATAGTTAATTTAGGATTAGGTATTTATAAATAGTAGTTTTATTTCTGATTTTTTATTGTTATACTATTGAATATATTGTTTTTAGTTTTGAGAATTAATTTTGTGAACAATTTGTCAATTTTAATTCTTAAAGCATCGGTTTACAGTTTTTGTTTGTCGATTCAAGATAACGGAATTCAAGTACTCTATTTGTAAGTTCATGATTTATTTTGACTATCTTATTATTAATTGTGATAATTCAAGGATGATTAGCTAAATACCATAATTAGGGTTGTGTCAACCATGAGAAATTAACAATGTAGACCTAATAATTAGTAACTCTTAAATATTGTTTATGCATGTATAGTTAATCGTTTTGTTTTAATTAGTTTTTAATAGTGGCCAATGTAAGAACCCACCTTATTCCTACTTGGCCAACCAAAAAATAACGAACGGAAAGAAGATTATACTACGAAGATTTGGTCACTACAACGGACAACTAATAGTTGGAACCACCTATGTGAGAGCTAGTTTGGGATCAAGGGTAAGGCATAGTAAAGTACACACCCATACAACAACCAAGTTTCATGGTAAAGTTTCTTGTTCGGGATACGAATGACATAGAGGATACCTAACATACCTAATTTGCCTATTAAACACGAGACAAGGTTAATAGTATAAGGTTTACTACGTTAAAGACTTGTGGGGAAATGTATACCCTAAATTTATATTTTGTTGATTCTACAAATTATTAAATCTTGTTTACTTAGTTACTTCTTAGTGAAATCATTTAATTAAGATTTGCGTTTACACCCCCCATTTTAGGGAAGTAATCAGAATAGAAGTACAATTAACAACAAATTAGCCGTGGTCTAGACCTCAATTTGTGTGGAATCGACCATAACCTCTGCTAGGTTCTTTATTTGAACAACTACCACTTATCCTTCTCTAGGGAGGTATAATTTGGGCGCATCAAATTTTGGGGCCACTGTCGAGGAATAAGTCTTTTAGAATAGACAAATTTTCTTATTGCACTTTTACTCAATTATCTCCCTATTTAAATTTTCTTTTGGTTTTGTTTTCTACTGGTTTCGTTTGAAGTGTATACTAAGTACATTGAGTCAAGGCAATCTCCTAATTCCCTTTACTCAAAAATGAAGCAAGACACTCCAAAGGATGGAAAACATCAGATGTGGACAAAATCTAGGACTAGACTACAATTAAGTAGGAGAGGGACAAGACAAATCATGGAGATCAATTTCTGGGTTTAGAAGAGGTTATAAGAATCACTAAGAACAACCTGCGATAGTGCAAGATCAACAAGCACTTGATGTGTGTGATAATTTAAGGGTAGATCATAATTTTGTTGGATCAACAGGAGCCATCATCATACCCCTATTGGCACCCAGAGATATGTTTATGCTCAGTAGCAGTCTGATGCAAATGCTTACACCTACAAGGTTGTTTCATGGTATGCAATCTTAAAACCAATATTCCCACTAGAGTAAAGTCATTATTTTATGTAACGGTAGTGTTGGAAGGCAAGACTTAGACATGGACGAGATGAGGTTATGTGTTTTCCCATTATCATTGACGGTTGATGCTGCTATATGGCCATCTGAGCTTCCATACAACTAAATTATCACAAAGTAGGAGCTGCAAAGAGTGTTCTTGAAAGATACTTCATGTTATCAAATATGTTGAAGCTTAAAGATAAACTCACCAACTTTGTCGCTCTATGTAAGAGTGCATTAGTGATTCGTACGACAAATATACAGGTTTCATAAAAGGTGTACGAAACCACCGAATGGATGAGTCACTCAAGGAGTATTTTAACGTAATAGTGGATGACAATGGTAAAGCAATGTAATACACTATCATTGTAGAATTAGATGAAGCTAACTCATTTTAAAAGGTTACCGAGAAGCTTGAAATGATTTTCACAAACAATAAAGCATGGAGCACTAGAACTTTGTATATCGTACAAATCACTTTTTCAATACAGGTCACCAATTATAGAGTGAGTGAAGATATGTGTCAATAGGTGGCATAATTGAGAACATGGGTTGGCATGATGTTGAAACATTTGAGTGGCGATTCTAAGAAGGTTAATACATTAAACTACCATAATAGAATACCAAGGTATTATGAGTATATATATTAAAAATATGCCATTTTTGTGAATGCGGAGATGGGGGGTTTCTAGACTAATGTGCAAGAATTAAATTAGGGTAAGTGGTGCCATTGTCAATGAAATCGTCTAAACTATAGAAACTACAACCGTTGAGGGGACTTCAATTACGATAATATTTACAATAGGAATAGGTACAATATTAGAAATGATAAAAGATGTCCACATGTTACACAAGGAAATCGAGACAAAGGATCAAGTTTGAATGGTATTAAGGATATAATGTCTAAGATTGTGAAAGGATTGACTCGAAATATTATAATGTAAAAGAGATGCATACTGATATATCAAGCATTGGGGTAAAGGTAGACTCACATGAAATATCCATTAAACAAATTGGGCTGTAGCTCAGTCAAGTATCTTCAACCGCTAATTAATGCCAAAAACAAACACTCCCCATCAATACTATCTAAGATCAAAAGAATTATGGGCAATGCATGGAAGTTACTACTTTAGGTGGAATGTAGAATATTGACCCTTTTTAGACCGACTGGTGTGGAATGTGTGAAAGAACCTGAAGAGGCTGAAGTTTAAGAAGTAGAACATCCAAAAGATCAAGTTAAGAATTAAGATGAATCCACTCGAAAGATAATCATGATGCCCCAACCTCCTCATCATTTCCCTCAAAGTTTCATCAAGAATATAGAAGATAGGAAATATCAAAAGTTCATCTTGATGTTGAAACAACTCTCAATAAATGTTCCTTTGCATAACGTACTAGAACAGTTTCCAAGATATTCTCAAGTTGTACCAATGAGGCTTGTTACTGGTTGGAGAGTCGACATAGATTATCTCAAGTTGAACACATTGAAAGAGAAGGATCACATCCCAATGTCATTCATTGAATAAATGTTAGATCGCCTTGCTGGTAAGGACTTTTTTCAGGATGTGTATTTTGGCTACAATCAAATCATTATAGCTTCGGAGGACAAAGATAAGACTACTTTCAGTTGGTCCTATGGGACATTTGTTTTCAAGAGAATGATATTCGGGTTATGTAATGCTCCAACAACCTGTATGCATTGCATGATGTCCATCTTTTTTGAAATTGTGGAAGACACTATAGAGGAATTTATGGATTCTTTACATGTTGTAGGTGACTCGTTCGATGATTGTTTGGCTCATCTAGGTGATGTACTTAAAAGATTTGAAGAATGCAATCTTGTGCTGAATTGGGATAAGTGTTAATTTATAGTGGAAGAGGGCATAGATCTAGTTCATTTGATCTCTCACAAAAACATTAAAGTTTATAAAGCAAAGATTGAGGTTATTGAAAAATTATCCCCACCAATCTTTGTGAAGTGTGTTAGATGCATTCTTGGACATGCTAGTTTTGGTAGGGATTTTCTAATAGATTTATACAAGAAAGTGCACCAATTATGCAAGTTACTTGAAAAGGACAGTGTTTGAGCTTGATGATTCTTTTCTTAAAGAGTTTGAAGGGTTGAAAGAAAAGTTAATTTCTACACCGATCATAATTTCATTAGATTGGGCACAACCTTCGAAGTTATTTCGTTTATCTAGTGAGGTGGCACTATATGTAGTATTAGGGATAAGGTGTGAGAAGATACTTCATCACATATACTATGCGAGAAAAGTCCGTAATATTGCTCAAAAGAATAACATTGTCACCGAACAAGAATTTCTTGTTGTTATCTTCACCTTCGAGAAAATTTGGTCCTAGTGTCTTGGAACTAAAGCCATGTGCACACTAACCATGAAGATTTGAGGTATCTTATTCAAGGATGACAAAGTAAGGCTAATTCAATGGGTGTTATTGTTGCCAAAGTTTGATTTCAAGGCTAAAGATAGAAAAGGGACAGAAAATGAAGTTGTTGATCACTTGTTCAAATTAGAAAAGAAAGCAATGTTGAAGTTTTCTGGTGTAGTAGAAATATATGATACATTTCCAAATGAAGGTGTTTTAGCTTCCACATACGATCTTACACCTTTTTTAAGAGATTTATCTAATTATTGGCGAGTGATGTGGTGCCTTAAGATTTTTCGTTTCACCAACGAAAAATATTCATGTCAAGTGTGAAGAAGTTTATATACGAAGAGACATATATATTCCATGTGTGCACTGATGTTATTATTCATCGGTGTGTTTCTGAGGCTGAGATGATGAGTATATTTGAAACTTGCTATTCATCTCTTGTTCATTGTCAACATAGTGGTATCAAGATTTTTCATAAGATTTTCCAAAGTGGGTATTATTTGCCTACCATTAACCAAGATGTTCATGATTTCTCCAAGTCTTCTGATCAGAGTCAAAGAGAGGGAGGTATTTCAAGGAAGCAACAACTTCAACTTATTTCAATTTTTGTTATTGAATTGTTCTGTGTGTGGGGAGTTGATTTTATGGGTCTATTTGTGAGTTCGAATGGGATGAAGTACATACTTGTAGCATTTACTATGGGTTTAAATGTGTGAAAGTTGTTGCTCTTTCTAACAATGAAGGAAATAGTATCACGTCAATTTTGAAAAACAATATCTTCTCTAGATTTGGTACAACAAGGGTGATTATCAACGATAAAAGTTATCACACTTCCAGGATTGCCGTTAATGAAGGTTAGAGTGAAAAGAAGTTGAGTTTTCATAAATTGCAATACACTCACTCACCTTAAGATTCAAAGATTACTAAGGTATGGGTTTACCTACTTTCTTGAGTTGAATTTTTGAGTAGTGACTTGACTTAGGGTTGAAATGATGTTGTGTTTATTGGTGTGCTTTGATAGTAGAAATCAATCCTAGGAATGATAGTCTTAATTATATATTTTGTGTAAAAGCATGTAATAAGTTAGGTTGGAATGTTAGTTGAAAGAAATTGTGCAATTGAGTAAGGAATAGAAACATTGGTCTAGCATTTTGTAACCTACTAGAGTCTCTTACTTAGCGTCAAAATATCTACAATCCATAGTTGCCTCTCGTAGATATGTCTCAAATACAAGTTGTGTCCCTTTCACACCAAGACTTGTACAACTTCTATCTAGGGGTTGTAGGATCTTCTACAAATCAGAGATAGAATGTTGTACAAGCTCTTAGATGTTTAAAAAATAACATCTTTACTACGGAGCCTATCCACGATCCATAGAATCTTTTATGGCTCGTACAATAGTCTTGTAGTCCCAAACCACACAAACTAGTAACCAATATTAGGAACTACAAATTAACCTATGCTCTGTTGAAATTTAGATGGACCATACTGGCAAAGTGTAGTTCAAACTTCAAAAACTTAAAACATGGCTTCCTTTCATATGAGTGAGACCTACGACCCCTAGAAACTTCTATGATCCGTAAGAACCCAATCGTATGACCAAAAACATTGTATTTCGTGAAAGTTTATATTGGTTGAGTTGATTTGTTCTCAATTTTTCTTGCTTTGTTTCCCCGACATCAAAGTTACTAACATGTTTTTTATGGTACGATGCAAAGAGGAGATGGTGGAGCCACACGATCCTTGTATGTGGTCAAGAATACAACTAAACGTCAACTTAGGGACGAGTCCATTTATGATGAGCAAAGTGGTTAGCAAGAAAACCCCGGCATGGGGGATCACTCACCTAGATAACCCTGGACCACCTCAACAAATCTTGGAAACTAGAAATGGTCCCCAACCGAGTGGGCATAGACGGACCGCAACATTCATCTGCTCCCTAGTCTTAAGAGGGAGTTGGCTCATAGAGCAAGGCTGACAAATCATCAGCAAAATTCACATCAGGCTCATTCTTGATCTCAATCTGATTCTTCAAGGTCTCAAAAGTGCATATACATTTTATTCGAGTAGTAGGACAACCTAACCATGTCACGACCTAGGGGTACCCCCAAGACGTAACATGGCGTACTTGACCCCGAAGGGGTCTCATACAATGCCTTAGCATATCATAACATAAGATAATAGAAATGTATGGAAAATTTAAAACTTCTTTTAATACATACAATAAAAAAAAAATTCATAAGCTAGCGGAAATCTTTACTACACTATTGTTTCAAAACTTCTATTAAACTCTTCAATAAAACTCTCGGGATGCAGGCCATACAAAGTCTAAAACATAAAGAAATGACATTAAGGAAATAATGGGATTGTCGTTAAAGCTATGAGGACTCACCAAGTCTTCAACTCTTCTTGATCCTTAGAAACCTAGCCTCCAAAGGAACTCAATCTCCGAAACCCTACATTTGATTAGAATGGAAGCAAAGTATGTGTTAGTACAAAATGTACCAAGTATGATAGCTAGCACAATATCATAAGAGCATCTCAAAATTGTTAGTTAACATAAGACATAAGCATAAGAGATAATAGCATAGTCATAGCATAATCTCCAACATAAGCATCATATAATAATAAGTTAACCTAAGACATAGTTAGTGAGCATAGGAGATAAGGGATAATCATAATAAGCAAAGTCTTCAATGATAAGCATCATATAAGCATAATTGTTTCTTAGTCATCTCTACCATAAGGATACCATACTCCTAAATAACCTAAAGGCACACTTGTGCAATTCATGAAAGGCATCCCATACTACCCTTCACACTAAGCATAACATTGAGGTCATCCTAGTCATATTCACCCTCCTTTGGTCTCACTATTGGCTTATCACCATTTAGACAAGGGAACTATCACCTTTAGTCAAACACATCTTGGAAGGCAACTATAGGAATAACCCAAGCTAAACTATACAATGTAAAACAACCCTTCATATTTAGCCTTAAGTCTTACTTGTGCAATGTATGAATAACATCCCATACTACAATCCACACTAAGTACTCCTTTAGGCTATCATGAATGCTCACTAGTTGGGGACTAGTCCCTCTTGACTATTTGCATCTACTCAGTTAAGGAACTTCTCTTCTTAGTACATGCCAAGACATCATACATGAATGAACACAAGTCATCAATTCAAGGCTATCAACGAATATCATCCTACTAGGCTAGACCAAGCTAATAATCTAACTAACATCTCTACATTATGCTAAGTTAAACTACCATGGAGGGCATACTGTCATGCAAGTCCAAGCTATTTAAGGAAGGGTACAAATGTCCCATCCGACCTACCATGCAACGCATCCCATGATGCTATGCCAGTTATCCTTAGGAGAGTATGATCCTCAATCCTAAGCTAGCATGAGTACTACTAACTCAAGCTACCCTTGACATTCCTCTAACAATGCAAAGTCAAGTTATCCTTACGAGCAAACCAAGAGGCTAATGTAAGCTATTCTTAGGAGAGTATGATTCTCAATCCGAACCTACCATTAAGAGAGTATATGTCCTCAATCCTAAATCTACCATGAAATGTATTTCACAATGGAAGTTCAAGCTATCCATAGGAGAGTATAAATTCTCAATTCTAAGCTACCATAATATGTTCTTGTCTTACCCCGTCAAGCTACACATGAAGGGATCCTATATAAATACTTCACGCTATTATAATCTATCATACTTTGATTCATTTTACTTTATTCAACCAACCTAAAATCATTCTATGTGAGAGAACCTTGGATCGCCTAGCATATTCATGTGTAACTGTGTATAAGAGAGAACAATTCACAACAAGATCACATCATATTGACTTTGCCCCCAAAGTCTTCACATTGATGACTACAAGCCTTATTTTAAAGGTTAACTTCCCTCTATCATCATTCATGTCTAGATTACAAGACATTCAATCATATTCTTCATTACTAGGTGATTCTAGTCATAATTCATCATAAAGGTTCAATTTCATCTTCACAAGTCAAGACCCATCATATTCAATAAAGGCTAGTTCAATTCATGATTATATGTTCCTAACATTGAACAATTACTACCCATGACATTAATTTAAGAAGATCATCTTTCAACCTTCAATTTCACCTCTAAAGGCATAAACCCACAAATAAGACATTCATCAATTTAGAGAAGGGTTTACCATAGAAATCTCATAAATGCATCATAATACCGTTAAATAAAGCTAAATCAATCATAATTAGGTATTATCCACTAGATTGGAGTCATACCCTACCCACAATGTGAGAAGAACCCTAACTAGAATTAGGTTTTTGATTTCACAATTGGAGGATTTCTAATGGGCTCTATGATTGGAAGTACCCATAGATGAATAAGCTAAACATACCTTTAATCAAATCCCTAACCCAAGATTTCAACAATGGAGGTTGTTCTTTGTCCAAGCTTCAGGCTCTATCTTCTTCTTCTTCTTCTTCTTCTTCTTAGGTTTCCTAGAGAGAGAATTTTTTTTAGAGGAGAGTGCTTTGGTGTTTTGATTCTAAGTGACTTAGTGTTAATGAATTAAAATAGTCTATATAGGTGTATAAAGACCAATCGAATTGACCTCCACTTAAAAATAATAAAAAGGAATTTACTAATTAACCTCTCACTAGACAGCCACTCCGAGGCACCATGAGAGGACTTTACGAGCCTTGGTCAAGATCACGAGCCGTGGTGCTGCCCGTGGTCCTTGGATAGTGGCTAGGCTTAGTTTATTTTCCTCCTTGAAGTATAAGGGAAGATAATGAGACCTCTAACAATCCGTGGTCAAGACCACGAGTCGTGCTGATGGTCGTGGTCCCTAGTCAGTAGCAATGCCAAAGGGCCTTGCCTCCCACCATTCTAAGGGGTCTTAATGAACCCATTCACAGAAAGTTGTCAGGGCCACTGCTCGTGAAGTTGGTCGTGAACCTTGGGTAGTGCTTGACCAAGGTTGGGGCAGCCTTGGCCTTTTACTTAGGCCTTGCCCCTTTTCCTTGGCACTTTCCCTTGCAACCCTATACCAAACCTTAGGTGGTCTTCTAATCTACGGGGTGGGTGTAACACATGTCTTGACGTTTAACCACAAAACCCATTATTCTAAGCACGGGAAGTCTTGTCTATGACTCTAATCCTTAACATAGAACTCTAGAACCATAGCTTGAGGCTCTAGTTAGGTCTAATAGTTTCCGAGGTGTTACAATATCTCCCCCTTGGGAAAATTCATCCTCGAATGACCCCCATTGGGAACATTCGTCCTCGAATGACATCTCTAATCGCTTCTTAAGTGAAACGACTCTAGACTAGCAGCCCATCATGCATGCAATACATCTAAATGCACACAACCAATGAGGTAAACTTCAACTCCAAGCTAAACATAATCAATGCAACACAAGGGAGTAGGAACTACTTCTACCAACCCAAAATGCATGAAAATCTATATCTATTTATTTTCAAGCACGAACTAACATGTCCTAACTAAACCATGCTCAACATACCCTCATGGAGCCTAGATGAAAATTCACTCAAAGATGCTACAACATGAAGCAAAACAATGCATATAAGTCATTCCTAACAAGACCTACACATTTTCATGAACATGCATTTAAGGAAATCATGGTAACACATAATCACACAATAACCTTACTAGATAGGCACACTATCTCCCCCTTGGGAGTAAGCCTACACAACGTCTTCTAAACATCAATCATACTAAGACAACTTCTAAGTCCAACATAACAAGTCACAAAATACAAGAAATCCGGAAATTTACTAAAGCATAAAACACATGCCGGAAGGGACATGAGGATATCAGTCTTGATCTTCTCTAGATTGGATAGCATAAAACCTATTCTTATATTGAGGCTCCACATCTCCACTACTAGAGGCCAATTTCTTGTGCTCTCTTCTTGTAACCTTAGCATTTTGACAATCTTTCATCATGTGGACATTCTCACCACAATTAAAGCAACCCTCTCTACCGGCCAAACACTTACCCTTATGTCTCCTACCACACATAGTGCAAGAGGACCATAGGGACTCATTACTCATCCCTTATCGCCTAGGGGTAGACACCCTCTCATCCTTATGCCTATAAGCATTAGAAAAGCCTTGTTCGGAGAACTTTTGTCGATTCTTAGAACGACCATGTCCATTGGATCCATCATGAAAAGACCTATCATTTTTCATCCTAGACCTTTTTTTCTCCCTAGATATTGCCTCATCAAGCTTGTCTTTCTCCATTTGTTGATCATACACCATAAGACGTGATATATCCATATCATTATGGAGCATTGCCGTATGACATTCTTTTGACACTAAGTTGGACACACCTGTCACAAACATTCTAATTATATCCTTTGTATTTGCTACCGAAGATGAGGGAAACTTACACAAAAGGGTAAATTTCAAGGCATACTCTTTAACACACATGTTAACTTGCTTAAGATTGATTAACTCTACCATCTTAGCTTCCCTCAACTCTCAGAGAAAGAACCTATCTATAAATGCCGACTTAAATGCTTCCCACTCTATAGGACCCGCTTCTACCGGCCTACTATCTTTCTATTGTTCATACCTAATGTGGGTAACATCTTTCAGTTGGTAGGAGGCTAGCTCCACTTTCTCTATAGAAATCACCCGCATGATAGCTAACACCTTATAAACCTCCTCTATGAACCTATTTGGATCCTCCTCCACATTGGAGCCACTAAACTCCGGAGGGTTCATAAAAAAAAATCCTTTACCTTTGATGCACCCATCCCCCTTAATGGGTTTGCCGGAGCCACCACCTCTCTATTGTCTTGCGCCGTCAAGGCTTGAGCAAACAATTGCATAGAAGCCTTAAACTCTGCAAGAGTGACATTCTCATTTGGAAGGTCATCTGGAGTTTGAGGAGGAGCTTGGTGTGGAACTTGGAGAGGAACCACTTGTTCCACAATGCTTTCCTGTTCTCTCCTAGCATTTTCCCTTGTATTAGTCATACTCTGAAAAACAACGGGCACAGATTAGAAGAAGGGCCTACTTAAGCCAAACTATATCGCATGACTATGAGAATGAAGAAGTGAGATTTCCTAATCATCCAATAATCTCCTATTAATAAATGTGGCACGCTTCACATTTATGAACAAGACTCTACTAGTCGTGGTTTGAGACAATCCTAGAACCATTCTAAACCTTGTGCTCTTATTACTAAGTTTGTCACGACCCAGGGGTACCCCCTAGACGTAACATGGCGTACTTGACCCCGAAGGGGTCTCATACAATCCCTTAGCATATCATAACATGAGATAATAGAAAATTATGGAAAATTTAAAACTACTTAAAAACCATACAATCGAAAACATTTTCATAAGAAAGTTGAAGTCTTTACTACACTTTTATTTGAAACCGTGTAATAAACTCTTGAATAAAACTCTTGGGACGCAGCCCATACAAAGTCTAAATAATAAATAAATGACATAAAGGAAATAATGGGTTTGTCCTCGAAGCTATGAGGACTCACTAAGTCTTCAACTCTTCTTGCTCCTTAGAAAAATAGCCTCAAAAGGAACTCAATCTCCGGAACCTTACATTTGATTAGAATGTAGGAAAAAGTATGCGTTAATACAAAATGTACCAAGTATGATAGCTACCACATATTCATAAGAGCATCTCAAAGTGACTAGTCAACATAAGACTTAAGCATAAGAGATAATAACATAGTCATAGCATAATCTCAAACATAAGCATCATATAATCATAAGTCAACATAAGACATAGTTAATGAGCATATGAGATAAGTAATAATCATAATAAGCAAAGGCTTCAATCATAAGCATCATATAAGCATAATTGACTATTACTAATCTCTACCATATGGGTACCATACTCCTAAGTAACCTCAAGGCACACTTGTGCAATGCATTAAAGGCATCGCATACTACCCTTCACACTATGCATAACCTTGAGGTTATCCTAGTCATATTCACCCTCCTCTAGTCTCATTATTGGCTTATCTTCATATAGAAAACGGAGCTATCACCTTTAGTCAAACACATCTTGGAAGGCAACTATAGTAACAATCCAAGCTAAACTATACTATGTAAAGGAACCATTCATACCTAGCCTTAAGTCATACTTGTGCAATGTAGAATAAAATCACATACTATTATCCACACTAAGTACTACTTTAGGCTACCATGAATGCTCACTAGTTGGGGACTAGTCCCTCTTGACTATTTGCCTCTATTCACTTAAGGTACTTCTATTCTTAGTACAGGGCAAGCCATCACACCTGAATGAACATAAGTCATCAATTCAAGGCTACCAAAGAATAGCATCCTACTAGGCTAGACCAAACTAATAATCTAACTAACATGTCTACATTATGCTAAGTCAAACTACCATGGTGGGCATACTATCATGCAACTCCAAGCTATTTAATGAAGGCTACAAATGTCCCATCCTCCTTACAATGCAACACATCCTATGATGCTATGCAAGCTCTCCTTAGGAGTGTATGATCCTCAATCCTAAGCTACATGAATACTACTAACTCAAGCTACCTTTGACATGCCTCTTACAATGCAAATTCAAGCTATATTTACATGCACACAAAAAAGCTAATGTACGCTATCCTTAAGATAGTATGATTCTCAATCCCAAGCTACCATTTGGAGAGTTTATGTCCTTAATCCTAAAACTACCATGAAATAATCTTAGCCTAACCAAATCAAGATAGCATGAAAGACATTTAACAATGCTAGTTCACATTATCCATAAGAGAATATAAATCCTCAATCCTTAGCTACCATGAAATGGTCTTGTCCTACCAAGTCAAGCTACAAATGAAGCGATCCTATATCACAGCTTCAAGCTATTCTAATCTATCATACCTTGATTAATTTTTGGCGATTAAGCCAATCTAGAATACATCTATGTGAGAGAACCTTGGGTCTCCTAGCATATTCATGCCTAAGTGTATATAAGAGAGAACAATACACAAATAGATCACATCATATTGTCTTTGTCCCCAAAGTCCTAACATTGGTAACTACAAGCCATATTCTCAAGATTAATTTCATTCTATCATCATTCATGTCTAGATTACAAGACATTCCATCACATTCTTCATTACTAGGTGATTCTAGTAATAATTCATCATAAAGGTTCAATTTCATCTTTACAAGTCAAGACCCATCATATTCAATAAAGTCTAGTTCAATTCATGATTATATGTTCCTAACTTTGAAAAATTAATACCCATGACATTGATTTAATAAGATCACCTATGAACCTTCAGTTTCACCTCTAATGGCATAAATCCACAAATAACACATTCATCAATTTAGACTAGGATTTACCATACAAATCTCATAAATTCAGTTTAATATCACTAAACAAAGCTAAATCAATCATAATTAGGTATTATCCTCTAGATTGGAATCATACCAAAACCCTACCCACAATGTGTGAAGAACCCTAGCTAGAATTGGGTTTTTGATTTCACAATTATGGGATTTCTAAGGGGCTCTATGGGTGGAGGAAACCATAGATGAATAAGCTAAACTTACCTTTAATCAAAGCCCTAACCCAAGCTTTCAAAAATGGAGCTTGTTCTTGGTCCAAGCTTCAAGCTCTATCTTTTTCTTCTTGTTCTTGTTCTTGTTCTTGTTCTTCTTATTGGGTTTTCTAGAGAGAAATATTTTGAGAGGAGAGTGTTTTGGGGTTTTGATTCTAAGTGACTTAATTGGGGTGGTTAATGACTTAAAATAGTCTATATTGGTGTATAAAATCCAAGCTAAATGACCCCCCACTTAAAACTAATAAAAAGGAAATTACTGATAAACCCCTCACTAGGTAGGCACTCCCAGGCACCACGAGAGGACTTCACAGGCCGTGGTCAAGATCACGAGCCGTGGTCCTGCCTGTGGTCCTTGGGCAGTGGCTAGGCTTTGTGTATTGGCCTCCTAGAAGTCCAAGGGAAGCCCACGAGACTTCCTACGACTTGTGGTCAAGACCACGAGTCGTGGTGATTGTTGTGGTCCCTAGGAAGTAGCTAAGCCTAAGAGCCTTGCTTCCCACTATTATAAGGGGTATTCACGATCCCCTTTACGGACCATGGTCAGGACCACTGGTCGTGAAGGTGGTTGTGAACCCTGGGCAGTGCTTGGCCAAGGTTGGGGTACCCTTGGCCTTTGGCTTAGGCTGAGCGCATTTGCCTTGGCACATGCCCTTGCAACCTAATATCAAACCTTAGGTGGTCTTTTAATATACGGGGTGTAATACGTGCCTTGACGTTTAACCATCAAACCCCTTAATCTAAGCACGAGAAGTGTTGTCTACAACTCTAATCCTTAACATAAAACTCTAGAACCCTAGCTTGAGGCTCCAGTTAGGTCTACTAGTTTCCCGGGTGTTACAAACCATTTGGAGGTTTGGGGTCTGTTCCAATTTTTTTGGAAGACAATAAATCTAAACCCAAGAGAAAACCTAGAAGGCTAATTACTGAAGAGCCGCAATTGTTGATTGGTAGTTTGCCTACTACCCCAGAGATACATGCCCTGTTAAAATGTCATAGATACAGGTTGATGGCAAATTCCTTGAGCTAATACTGTAAAACATAGTTCGAGAGTCTTATGCCTCATATGCAAGAACTGTTAAGATATATATTCCAAAGAGGGGAAAAGAGCTAGCACAACCTCTACTTTAGAGAACTAGGGTTCGAAAGATTTTAGTGGAATTCTCACAATAGACCATTCTCTGATTCCTGCATGGCCTGAATTATGAGCAATCTATATTGAAGGCCGAGTTTGATTATAGGTTACATATAGTTTGAGATTCAAAAGAGATGAAAGATGCCTCTCACAAAGATGATTTATTGAGATGGGTCGCAGGATATAGAGAAAAGAAGGGGATAGATGCAATTTGGGTAGATGGTTCCACCCCAATCAAGAAGGCCTCTTTCAACTTTACAACAAACTTTTGGTGGTAAATTGTTTGTTCCCGCCTATCCTGCACTATGATGGATTATCATTTTACTTATGACCAGGATATGATGGTTTATTATATAATAGGGGGCATGAGATAGACTTTGCTAGAGTACCTATTGCTGAGATACATGAGCGGTCATTTTGGATTTCTCGGACCCTCCCTTTATATAGGACAATTTTCTATTTATGTCGATAATCCATTGTTCCATTGCTTGGTAGTATTGGCCTGCTGATTATGTTGACTAGGAGAAGTGACTTCGACCATATCTAAGATGAGGCAAACATGGCTGTACCATCATAAGTCTCATAATTTAGCACACCACAATTGCCAACTACCGAGCAGCCCAAAGAGGGAGAGGTTCCATTGCGGGATACCACCACTGCAAATCCCATTGAGAAGACACATACCTCCATATCCATATCACAGGTTAGCACACCACATTTTTCTACTGTATTGGGCCACCATATTATACTTGTATCCCGAGTTTAGCGGTTAGAGACACAAATTGCTCAGTTGCTGCACCACCTTCGACCATGGCTTCGCTATGTTATTAAGGAGTTCGAGACTCAAAAGTGAGCTGTAATGGAGTATAAGACTCTTTCTACCCAGAGGCGGATATATCATTTTACTTGGGGATTCTTACCTGGCCCTTAACTACCCCAAGTGAAGACCTATTGGGCTTTCACAAGGAGACAAATAATTTTCGGGATAATGTTAACGCACTGACTATCGCATAATCATCTTTTCCACCTGGTCCTTAACCAGAGTTGGGAAAGAAGGTATTAATAGGATTTTTGGAGATGTGGATACTACTCGTGCAAATGAGAAGCACACACAAGCTTAAGATAGTATTCTTGAGGGTGTTGAGGAGAACGAGAGGATATAGGAGCAGCGTGCAATCGAGGTGGTTGAGCGTCACTCCAGTTCGAATTAGTATGTTTGATTTGAGTGAGTATGGAAGTATGTAAGTGGAGCTTTAAGATCGGGGAAACTACTGATGGTACACCCCATATTATTCGGTAAGGTGTCAGGATGAGTACACATAGCTTGATACAGAGGCGCACATTGATGCACTAGCATCACCACCCACAGAATCATATGCCTCTTGCTAGTTCTTTAACTCATAGGCACCTCAAATGTGTCTTCACCTTCTTCTCTTTCTTTTGATTTTTGTGCATTGAGGAAATTTCCCATTACTTTATGTAGCGGTAGGATAAATATATTTAAGAGTGTAAAGGGTAAAGTCTGAATAGCCTGAATACTCAGATAATTCCTTGGGATATTTTAGAATGTGTTTTTTTCCCCAAGAACTATTTAATTTGTATTGAACCGACATGTTAAGGATGGTTATTGTAAGAGTAGACTAGAAATAAGTGTGATGGCAATATTGATAAAAATTATATCCTTCCAAATGTTTGTGTGCTAAAATGTTACATATGTGTGATTGTTAAGTCTACTATGTAGGATTTTATATTACATTATAGGTACTGATAGGATATCATAACTCAAGTTGAAGGATGAACCAAATACACTTATATTTTGATAGTGAAATGATGTGCCACGGTGTGCAAGTTTATTTGTCCATTTTATAGTATTTTCCAATCTAAAACTTGCACCATTAGTCTTTCTACAGTTATTTACTTTTTGAAATAGAGTCCACTAAGACTAAAAAATTTCGACAAAAATGAAATGCTCTCTTCAATCACAATTGTTGAGCCTTAATTAGTCTATTCTTTCGAATTATCCAATCAACCTTCCCCGTGATGATTAATAAAAAAAAATCATCCCTGCTCTCTCCATGGTATAATGCACCCCTTTAGCCTAAGTTGACGGTGGCAACTATAAAGGAAAACAAGAAAATAAAAGCATATGGAAGGGGTTGTGTATGGAATAAAGAGGATAAAATTAAGATTGTGTGGAAGCAGTAAGAAAATAAAAAGATAAAATACTGAAAAGATGAAGAAAAGTTTGAAACAAAATGAAGAAGGTAAAAGCCATACCCGATCTTTAATTTTTAAAATTAAAGGTGAAACGTGATTTGGTTGTAAACGAGGAAAATAGCCAATCTAATGTCAAGAAGGGCAACAATGTAACTTTGAGTCTAAATACGTCACACCTTACCCTAAACATACGTTACAAGCTAGGAAAATCCTATAGTGATCCAAATTTGAAGGTTTGAATGTCTATGTGTAGAAGATAAGAGCAAGTCTATGGTATTGTGCATGCACTAGATTGAATTCAATTGTGAGAGTGAGCGTTTTTGAGTCCCTGAACTTGAAATACATCTCCATATATGTCTCAACAATGGGATTTATATGTTTTAAGGGAACAATTTACAATGTCAAAAGCATGATATCTTTGGTATTGTTGTCAATGTATGTAAATTCATCTATTGTTATGTCTTTGTAATGGATTGATCCACATGTGTTGGCTTGTTTTGAGCTTAATGATTGCACAAAGTTGAAAAATGAAAATGGAGGATAGATTAATAAGGAAAAGGTCATAAGAATGCCTTAGATCTAGTATTACTTTTGCATCGTGTCATTTTTGCGTAAGTAGTGTCTCTTGAGGACATGGAACGATTTCAAGTTGAATGTATTTATTTACTACATATATACGGTACTTATAATGCTTTCAACATAGAGGTTTCCATGTATTTTGAGCATTTGTCAGTAGATTTGATTGTTTTTTAATCTATATTTGTAGAAAAGTACGTTGGGGCAGTTTGAGTATGGAACGTAAGTGAAACATCTAGTTTAATATACATCTTTTATTAGTCAATTCAAGATTACGGAATTCAACTCTCTAATTGTAAGTTCATGATTTATTTAATAACCTTAATAAGAATTTTGTTATTTCAGGCCATAGTTGTTAAATCCCAAACTACCGTGAGGAATTAATAACTATGACTTAATAATTAGTAATTCATAACTATTGTTTATAAATGTATTGTTAATCTCCTTGTTTTAATTGCTTTTTGATGGTGGGCAATGTTAGAACCCACCGTATTCCTACTTGCCCAAGAAAGGAGGTAATAAATGGGAAGAGATATTAACTATAGAGATTTGACGACTACAACTAACATCTAATTGCTTGAACCACCTCTGTGAGAGCTAATATGGGGTCAAGAGTAAGGGTTAGTAAAGAAGATGATAAACGCTCAACTACACCTCATCCAGTACTAAGTGTAGGCGATCACAATTTAGAATAAACCCAACAAAAAGTTGGCATCGATCCCACAGGGAGTGATATAAGTTAGATTCCTGTTACGAAATTATAAACGTGGTCTAATCAATCATAGGAATAGAAATTATCGAAATCATTTAGGTAAATCAAAGGAGTTGACAATGAATGTCAGATGAGGGGGATTAGGTTTGTCAATTAACAACCACAACAATTAGAAAGACAGGGGTGTGATCAAGTAGATCAGGGATGCTTGTGGATATGATTGATATATAGTGAGTTTACGGTATTTGTAATACATTTCACTTAAGAATTGTGTGTGTCTTGGGCCATTTTTTATTAGAATTAATGTTTTTGTATTATATCTGCAAGAAATAAGCTTGGACGGGGTTGAGAAAGATGACAGCTGATAATCTGCAGAAGGATCCATCTACGGAAATGACATACGGACCGTAGGTCCCGTCAGGCTGCGTTGATGGGTGGCGTAGATGGAGCCTCAGGGAAGTCTTGACCAAGTGTGGAACTACGGAAGCCATTGATGGAGTGTTGGCCGACCCACATTCCGTCCTGCACATCTGTTGTTTTATCAGAGATTTTGAGTTCTAGTACCTAAGGAAAAGTTCTAAATGTGGAGCCACGGAAAGGGACACACGGACCGTAGGTAAACCTACGGTTTGTATTATAGGTAATCGTCGTTTGCGTCAAAAAGTTGAAGGTTCCAGCTTCAGAGAAACAGTCTATGTCTTGAGCTACAGAAGGGACCTATGGACCGTATGTCGATTCTTGGTCCATAGGTCAATCTCGTCAATTGAAGTCACGTCCAGCAATTTATTTATTTATATCGTTTGTTTTTATTTAGGACAAGTTTTTCTATAAATAAGGTATCAAAACATCATTTTGGGGGGTTAGACATTATTGTTAACTTTTAGTTCTTCGTATTTTCTTGGGAATTAACTTGCAAACATTGGCAATTTGATATCCTTAATTTTGTATATGAGATTTTTGCTTTGAATTTCAATTGGAGATTATGGGCCTCTTTTACTCATTACGTAAGTTCCTGAATTCTTCTTCTAAATATATAAATTATGTTCTTTCTAGCATGGGTAACGAAATCAACAACAGGGGTTGAGGAAACCATAAGCGATTAACAAAGTATGAATAGTAACTAAGTAATTCTTGAATAGTGTTGTTGAATGCATTGATAATTCTTTCTTTTACCAGTCTTTTTAACGGTGGCCAACATTAGAACTCGCGTTGTTGCTACTTGCCGGACCAAGGAGGTATTTAATAAGAAAAGAATTATCAACATATATTTAGTGTGATACTATCTAATAGTCTAATGTCAATTGGTGAGAGGGTGAAAACTAAGCCATACATTGATGTGATGTCAATATGAGGTAAAGGTAAGGCTTAGTAAATTATACACACGTAGCCGAACCGAGGTTCAGGGTGACCAAGCACTTAGGGATACATAACTTACCACTTTGCATGTGATACACTAGGAAAGGATTACTATTACTAGGATTACTGCATTCTGAGCTTATGGGGAACAGATGCCCCCTGGTTTCTCTCTCTCATTGATAACAACCAAAGTTTGAATGTTGCTCACTTGTTCTCTAAACTGCAATCAGTTATTTGTTACACAACCTCCCCCTTTACCTACGTGTCTCGAAAATTAGTTGGCTAAACGAATATAATACTGAGTTAAGTTTATGTCTAAAGCATATTCCTCTTGGGATCGACCCAAACCAAAAAGTTGGGTTCTTTACTTGATAACAATCGCTTATACTTCTTTAGGGAAGTGTAATTTTAGTGTATGAAATTTTTGGCGCCTTTGCCGGTGAATAAGGCTTTTAGATTATGTCTAACTAGAATATTGAACTTCAGTCAATTATTTCCTAATTTACTTTTACATTTGTTTTTGTTTCTACAGGTTTCTACTCTAGTTTATTCCAAGTTCATGTAGTCGAGGTGAACCTTTGACCCCATATGATCCAAAGATAAGCAAGAACTTTGAGAAGGATGAATAATAAAGGGGTCCAAGTCAACCCAATCGGGGGAATTCAGGTGATGGAGTTGAGTTGCTGCCTCATGGAGTTGTTAATGCGAATGATCAGGTTCATGGTGAAAATCTACTTGGAGATGCATTGAGGGAACATAACCCACCAGAATCAATGTTGCGTGATAAATATAGGGTCGACTTCAATGCCGTTGAATCCGAAGGACCTATTATGATACCTTTTCTACCTCCGGGGCATACATTTGTGGTGAATAGCAGTTTCATGTAGATTCTTATAGCGAGGGGTTTATTTTTGGGTATGGCATCAGAGAATCTGCACGGGCACATGGCTTAGTTGAGGAGTGCTTGCAAGGGTTGCATGGGTCGATCGGAATTGGACATGGATGTATAGGGTTGAGAGTCTTCCCTTTATCTTTGACCGGTGATGCTGTGGTATGGTTTTCTTAGCACCCATATAACTTCATTCAGACATGGGATCAATTGCACAAGGTGTTCATGGCCAAGTACTTTCCGTTGTAAAAGAAGCTGAACCACAAAGATAAACTCAACAACTTCGTTGCACTACTTGGAGTGTTTGTGAGTAGTTCGTGGGATAGGTTCACTGCATTCATAAGAAGTGTTCCAAATCACCACATTGATGATGAGTCGCTGAAGGAATACTTCTACAGAGGTCAGGATGACAATAGCAAGGTTGTGCTTGATACTATCACTGGGGATTAGTATGGTGAGTGCACCTTTGGGCAAATCGCTGAGAAATTGGAGAAAATCTCCCGAAACAACAAAGCTTAGAGCACTGGAAAGTCAAAAACTGGGAAAAGCACTTTTGCAGTGTAATCTGCAATTAGTCAATCTGTCGATGATTTTCATGAGGAGATGGATGAAATGAGGACCGAACTGGGGTTGGTGTTGAAGCATGGGAGCGGAGGTGCTAAAAAGGTAGGTATTGTGAATTATTTGATTAGAAATCCACCACCACCGATTGAGAAATTTTACGATGAGGAGGATGCTTACTTGGTAAATGATCAGACTGGGGGTTTTCTAGCCAACGCCCATGGTTCCAATTTGGATAATTGGCGCCAAGGTCAAGGAAACCAAGGTTGAAACTATGGTAATTACAATCGAGAGGGTCAATATGTCCAGAATGGGACCTACAATAGCAATAACAATTACAACCAGAACAACTATGGCAATAGAAATGATAAAGTTGGGTCTTACATACCTCCAAAAAATTAGGAATCTAGCAATAGGAAAGTTGGGGGTAGAATGTCCCGAATTGAGGATATGATGTAGAAGATGATGAAGAGGTTCGATTCGACTGATGAGAATGTGAATGAGATACGGAACAACTTGTCTGGTATTGGTAAAAAAGTTGATGTCCATGCAGTGTCGATCAAGCAACTTGACTAGCAGATGAATCAGTTGTCTACTACACTAAACCCACGTAAGCCTAACACACTTCCTAGCAACAACATCCAAAATCCGAAGAATGTTGAGCATTGTATGGAAGTCACTACTCTAGGGGGTAAGCATACCATTGATCCACCTATGTCGTCTAAGGTCGAATTTGTGGATAAGAAAGATAATGATGAGTTTGAGGTTACTGGAGAGTCTAAAAATGCCATAGAGAAGGAAGTTGAGATAACCCAAAAAGTTGTTCACATTCCTAGACCTCCACCTCTATTCCCACAGAGGTTGGTAAAGAAGATTGAGAAAGGAAAATACCGCAGGTTTATCGCTATGTTGAAATATCTTTCCATCAATGTTCCGTTAATAGAATCTTTGGAGCAAATGCATGTGTATGTGAAGTTCATGAACGATTTGGTGACTAAGAAGAGGGCTGTGAGTTTTGAAGATGATGATAGGTTGCAACACTGTAGTACTACTGCCACAAGGTCACTCGTGCAGAAGAAGGAGGATCCTGGGGCCTTCACTATTCCATGCACCATCGGATTGTTGCACTTTTCTAAGGCATTCTGTCATTTATGTGCTAGCATTAATCTGATGTCATTGTCTATTTACAAGAAGGTGGGTTTAGGGGATCAAAATCCAACTGTGATGCGATTACTCATAGCCGATAGAACCTTGAAAAGGCCACTTGGTGTTCTCCAAGATTTGCTTGTCAAAGTGGAGTCGTTTATTTTTCCGGTGGATTTTGTCATACTTGACTGTGAGGTTGATTTTGAAGTACCCATCATCCTAGGGAGACCATTCATTGCTATTGGGCGAGCCTTGATCGATATGGAGAAAGGGTAGATGAAGTTCTAATTGAATAGTGAAGAGGTAAATTTTAATAACTATTGGTCCATGAAACAGGAAAGTGATCTCAAGACAATGTCTGTGGTGAATCATATTGTGGGTCAAGGTTCTGATGTGTCTATTGAAGAGCGGTTAGGTGTTGATGCACTTGCAGCGGTGATGATGAATTTTTTGAGGGTGATGGCATAGAAGACTATGACGAGTTAGTTGTCGCACTTGATAGGTTCAAATTTTGTTCCGAACCAAACAGATTGGAGTTAGATATGAAGAATTGTGACTCTCCACCTGCAAACAGTCTATTGAAGACGCTCCAAAATCTGAGCTTAAGGCTCTACCATCACATTTGAGGTATGTATTCTTGAGGAGAGATGTCACTTTACCAGTCATTAATATGACAGATTTAAATGTGGAACAAGTTGAGGCTTTGGTTTCTGTGTTGAAGAGATTCAAGCAGGCTATTCGCTAGACTATTGCGGACATTATTGGGATTCCTCCTGGCATTTTTTCTCATAAAATCCAACTCATGATGGATCACAAGCCTAGTATTGAGCACCAAAGGAGACTAAATCCGCCTATGCAAAGGGTAGTGAAAAAGGAATTCATCAAGTGGTTGGATGCTGGAGTCATTTATCCTATTGTAGATAGTAGTTTGGTTTGTCCTGTTCAGTGTGTGCCCAAGAAAGGTGGGATTACAATGTGGTTCCTAATGCAATAAACGAGCTTGTTCCTATACAGCCTGTGATTGGATAAAGAGTTTGCATGGACTACCAAAAATTGAATGCTTGGACAGAAAAATAACCACTTCCCTATGTCTTTCATGGATCAGATGTTGGACCGCCTTGGTGGTAAGGGTTGGTATTGCATTCTTGATTGTTATTCGAGCTACAATCAGATCTACATAGCTCCAGAAGACCAAGAGAAGACCACATTCACTTGCCCTTATGGGACTTTTGACTTTAAATGGATGCTATTTGGGTTGTGCAATGATCCAACGACCTTCACGCATTGCATGATGTCGATATTTTCTGATATGGTGAAGGGTACTATTGAGGTATTTATTGTTGATTTCTCTATGGTAGGTAACTCATTTGATGGTTGTTTTAATCATTTGGCCGAGGTGCTTAAACGATGTGAAGAGTGCAATCTTGTTCTCAATTGGGAAAAGTGCCACTTCATGGTGAACGAGGGGATCATTCTGGGTCATCAGATTTCTGAGACGGGTATTGAGGTTGATAGAGGAAAAGTTAAGGTAATAGAAAATCTTCCACCACCTATCTTTGTAAAAGGTGTTAGAAGTTTTCTTGGGCATGCAGGTTTCTATTGGAGGTTTATCAAGGATTTCTCCCAAATTGAACACCCATTGTACAAATTGCTCGAAAAAAAGTGTAAGTTTGATTTTGATAATGCTTGTCTGAGAGAATTTGGAGAGTTGAAGGAAAAGCTAGTTTTCGCACCTATAATTATTCCACCGGATTGGGGGCAAACTTCGGAGATAATGTGTGATGCGAGTGGAGTGGCGCTTGGTGTGGTATTAGGAAAGAGGTGAGAAAAGATTCTTCATCCTATTTACTATGCCAACAAAACTCTAAATGTGGCTTAAAAAAATTATAAAGTGACTGAACAAGAACTCCCTGCTGTTATTTTCGCGTTCGAGAAATGTTGAACCTACTTGCTTTGTACTAAGGTTATAGTGCATACTGACCATTCTACATTGAGGTATCTGATGGCTAAGGAGGATGCAAAATCGAGGTTCATTAGATGGGTATTGTCGCTGCAAAAGTTTGATTTTGAGGTGAAAGACAGAAAATCAAGTTGCCGATCATTTGTCCAGATTAGAGGAGGAAGCTATGCTCAAGATAGGAGATAGGGCTGCAATTAATGATGTGTTTCCAGATGAACAGGTATTGGCGACTTGTCAAAATCTTATTCCTTTGTTTGAACCATCATTTTTGGGGGTTAGACATTATTGTTAACTTTTAGTTCTTGGTATTTTCTAGGGAATTAACTTGCAAACATTGTAAATTTGATTTTTTAAATTCGGTTTATGAAATTTTTGTTTTGAATTTCAATTGGAGATTACAGTTCTCTTCAACTCATTACGTAAGTTCATGAATTCTTTTTCTAAAAATATGAATTGTGTTCTTGCTTGCATGGGTAACTAAATCCACAACTAGGGTCGTGGGAACCATGAGCGATTAAGAAAGTATAAATAGTAACTAAGTAATTCTTGAATAGTGTTGTTGCATGCATTAATTATTCTTTCGTTTAGTAGTCTTTTTAATGGTGGCATGCGTTAGAACTCGCCTTTTCGCTACTTGCTAGACCAAGGAGGTGGTTAATAAGAAAAGAATGATCAAAATAGATTTAGTGTGATACTATCTAATAGTCTAATGTCAATTGGTGTGAGGGTGAAAACTAAGCCATACATTGATGTGATGTATAATATGAGGTAAAGGTAAGAGTTAGTAAATTATACACACGTAGCCAGACCAAAGTGCAGGGTGAAATTTTGTATTTGGTGGACCAAGCACTTAGGGATACATAACTTACCACTTTGCATGTGATACACTAGGAAAGGATTAGTATTGCTAGGATTATCACGTTATGAGCTTATGGGGAACACATACATCCTAGTTTCTCTCTCTAATTGATAACAACCAAAGTTCGAATGTTGCTCACTTGTTCTCTATAGTATAATCAGTTATTTCTTAACCCCCCCGCCCTTTACTTACTTGTCTCAGAAATAAGTTGATTAAATGAAAATAATAATGAGTTAATTTTAAGTCTAAACCATATTCTTCCTGGGATCGACCCCAACCTACACGTTGGGTTCTTTACTTGATAACGATCGCTTATACTTCTTTAGGGATGTGTAATTTGAGCGTATTCGTGATCGATTAAAGTCTAATTTTGCTATATGGGAAATTGTAATTTACTAACAATTGTTGAATCTTAGTGGGTAGGCTAGACTATAGATGCAATAGCTTTCTCTCGAACAACTATTACGATCTCGAACCTCGACATGCATAGCACTATAAAAAACCCAATACCTAAATTTATCTACTCTTTCGTGCTAGATAGGTAGGATCAACTTAAGATTCACTCCCTCGAGTTGAACGCGCAACAACGTGATGAGTCCACAAATTAGACTTATTTAGGGCTACGATTTGATAGGTTTAGTGTCCTCAAATGCATATTTTGTCTTAAAAAACAGATAAAATACACTTAGTTTCAGGTATATAGACTTGGAGACAAAGGCATGGATACAATTGAGCAAAAAGGAAGAAAAGAAACTGAAAGAACGGAGAAATGAAGATTCACGGATCGCCGAAGCCATTCGGTGTGTTGCCAAATGATCTCACCTCGCCTTTTGTTCAAGTGTGCTGAGCCCTAAAAGAACGGATCAATTCAGTGGTGAAAAGGAGCAGTCGGTTTGTCGCCGAGCAGTTCCACGAAGTAGTACTATGTCGTCCAATGATCAAAAACACGACGATGCTAAAGGATAGAGCATGACGACGATGAAACCTACTTAAGGGCGGATTGCCGAGTTGATCGGCGATCTCGACCAACGACGTCGAATGATACGCTATAGCACAATCTTTTGAAAACTATAAATACTCGTTGAGAGTTGTAGCTTAATCATCAGATTTTTAATATAGAATTTTTAACATAGACTTTTGAGTTCTATGTTTGGAGGGGATTTTGAAGTACGTAAAGATTCAAAGGGTTTCAACTCCAAGAATTTGGACTTGGGTCTTGTGGATTCTTCACTTTTGACTTGTTTTGAGACTTAAATCTTCATACCCATTTGAATGCAAACTCATTTTGGTATAAATTTCTATCTCTTTTGTATGACTAGCTAAAACCCTAATTCTTGGGGTGTGATTTTGTGAATATGGGTTAGATTATTTGTTGGGTCTTGCTTGTTGATGGTTTATTTGTTGAGTAAATGTGATTTGGTTTAGTAGTTGTGGTGAAACTTAATGATATTGTAGTTGCAAATACGATTTAACCTTTCTGTTTTCAGCTTGCTCGAGAGAGAGGTCGTAAAACTAAAACTACTAAATTGATGGCCAGTGGGATTGGGTCTACATGATGTTCAGCTAGAGAGAGTGAACCCTAGTCCATCTCACACACACTCAGCTCAAGAGAGTGAACCCTAGTCCTTATCCCACACACTCAGCTCGATAGAGTGGGTGGGCTAAGGCAAATGTTGTTCTTAATGAAGCAAGTGGGTGTCCGAGAGGAACCCATTTGATTCGGGGTAAGTTGCTCGAGAGAGAATTTACCCTCACTATAATCTAGCCAAATCAGAAATATTCAATGGGTTTATTATCAAAAACATATACCCAATAGTTTAGTTTATCCCGTATTCGTATCAAATCCCAAGAATCCCGTCTCCTCGATTAGTACATTTTATATTTTTGTAAATTGACGCTTACGTCACCCCTTTGATTTGTAATATTTTTAGCTATGACTAATTAGAACTTAATTTTGTTTATCTATTAATTCTGAAGCCCACTCCCTTAGGACTAAACCCCAATGTTACTTTACTATCTTACGATTGTAGACACTTGCATTGGAAGTTGTGTCTTGATTACGTGTAATCAAGACACAACATCCAATGCAAGTGTCTACAATTGTATAATAGTAAAGTAACCCAACCAAGGGTTGGGGTCGAGTCCCAAGGGACTGGACTTGAGAATTAATAGAAAAATAAAATTAAGTTCTAATTAGGCATAACTTCTCCTTGATCGCCTTTACTCTGCATCCCTGAACCTTTGTTGCACTGTATCTTTCAGCTGATGAAACCCTACTCGCTGAATCAACTTGGCGATTCACTGATCTCTTCAGTGAAGTTTTTCTGCAATGATGTCCCTATGAATTTGATTTAGTTGTTTTAACTTCTTCCCAATTCTTTACAGAAATGGCTAGATCTAAAGTTGCACGAAGAAGCAGGCCACCCTAAGGTAAAACAAAAGGGATTACAATCAACGAGGATGCAGCTGCATCCAAAAGCAAGGTTGCTAAACTTTCCACAACTAGTGGGAAAGGCAAGGGCAAAGACAAGACAATTGGCTTATCAGATGCAAGCACTGATAGTGATGGCTTTTATAGAAATAATCCCAGCCAATCTGAAAACGAACGTGTGGGTTCTGATGAGGATGATCTGAAAATAGCACAGAGAGGTGAGTGGCGAACTAAGAAGATGAATGATCCATCCAAGGCCAGGACACCCCAGCCTACCACTACTACACCTTCAGTTCCATAACAGGCAATGGTATTAGCGCCACTAGTACAGGGTCCTCTGCCTAAGTTAATGAATCGAGGAAAGGCTGAGGGGATTAGGACAATTCTTGAGGAAAAGCATCTCTCCATAGACAGGGTTATAGAGAGCCACCCAGAGATAATGGAGTGCCTGAGATACCACAAGTTCCAAATCTTCACTAAACCCTGTGGCCCTTATATTCCAAAATGGGTAAGAGAGTTCTACAGTGCATACACTACACTAATATCGCCAGAGAAAGTAGCTAGTAGCAGCCTTCAAAGAAGTGGACTATGTGGTTGTGAGAGGCAAGAGGGTGAAGTGTGATAGTGGGGCGATCAACACAGTCTTGGGCATGTCCACGACTGTTAGGGATCACTTCCAGCACTTGATCAGAACAAAGAAGTTGGTTGAGATGAAAAAGTGGCTAGACCCACTAATTTCATATGAGACTTCGAAGTGGTTGGCAGAAGGAGTTCCAATTGAAAAGAATGAACTAAACATAGCCGCAATGTTCTAGTTCGGGATTATCAGCAGCACAATTATGCCGTCAAAAAATGAGTCGATCCTTCGCCTTGCCAATGCAGCTTGCCTGGGTTGCGTCATAGAGGAGACTCGGATAAACTTGGGTACAATTATTGCTACAGAGATACTCATGCGTGCAAGGCAGAGCCGGACCTCACTTTCATTTTTAAGTATTGATCCTAGAATTGTGCAAACAAGCTCGAATACCTCGAGATGCCAAGAAGGATGATGAAGTGATGCTCATATCCTCTACAGATATCTGGAGGATCAATATCTAGTACCTTAAGGATCAAGCAGAAAGGAATAAGGCAGGATCGGTAGAGTTAGTAAACACAAAATAATCACCTGTAGAGGCAGCTCTTCCTACTCTGGCCCCTGGGCCTTGAGGTGTATTCATTACCACTAGTACTCATGCTTATACTCAAGGTTCTTCTGCTGCTGCACGGTCTCCCAGAACCACTGATGTTGCTATTGTTTCCCTGCCTCTACTCACCCAGGCTTCCCTACTCCGAATGGGACAACTGGCTCTTTCTACTGATCGTCGGGCTGCCAGTCTATAGGCCTATGTTCCAGGCATTATCCACATCACCCTAGCTGATGTTATGACACCTCTGAACCATACCATTGATGCCCTAGCGGCTAGAATAGTGGTATGTGAGCACAACCAAGGGGCCACAGAGGAGGTGACGGCTTTAAAAGCTTACATTACTAAGTTGCGAAAAGATGTAGACCACCTAAAGTCCACCGATGTGCCCATGGTGTTTGGAACAATGGAGATTCCAGATGTGCCTGAGATGCCCAAACCATTACTAAACATGGGGATAGAGCAGAGCAGACTGCCGATCCTGAGTTAGAAGCAGAGACTGATGAAAAGATGCATGAGGAGACCGAGGGAGTTGCAGATGAAGACTTGACCGAGATGGAAACAATTATGATAGATGTTGTTGTCCAGGCTTCATTAGTACCTATTGCTGGATCCAGTAGAGCTGGTCCTTCTAGGGCTAGCCCAGATACTGAAGCCCAGACAGATGAAGCGACCGATTAGCCAGGATCCCCTCTTTACTTCCCTCTCTTTCTTACTTTAGTTTGACTTTTGGATTCTGTGTTAATTGCATTTGAGGAAAAATTTCTTTTATTTGTGGTGGGATGAGGCCCACCTTTGTTTGCTATTGATGATTGTACTTTGTTTATATTTGGGCTTTGTGCTTAAATCGTGTTTACACTGCTTTCTATGGATGTTTGAGCTTATACTTCCTTTTATTTTAAATTGCAAAATGATTTTTCACCCGTCAATTTTTTTTACCACCTCTCCTGTGTTGAATGTGGCTGTTCTTTTGCAAAATTTGAGTCTGGGTTCCGATAAATACAGATCACTTCAGTAGTGCTCTCAATCAAACAAACATGAATGCGTGGCTATCATGAGGCCAAATGAAGTCGCATAGACAATATGTGAACTCTTTGCATCTCATTATGACTAGCCTAGTATCGAACTGAGTCTCCTGCGATGATCATTGCACACTAGTGAAAGTGTGGAGTCTTGTTTGACTTATAGTGTCAATGTCTAGTGTGATGAGCTTACCTGTGAACTATTCATGATGGATCCTAGAATATGCCCCGTTGGTCCGGTCAACTAAGTGATGCCATCTCTTGATATGATCTTGGGCAACCTCTAAGAGTGTGAGCCAATTTGACATATACCTCTTCTGTGACCTACCTTGTAAGTGTGTGAACTACTTTTGAACATCCCCTGAGCCTTACCTTCCTTTGGAAGAAACTTGATGAAAACTAGATCTTTCTTTATCCATCACCCATAATCCTCATGAAGTTGTGGTTAGTTGAATAGCCAACTTAGGCCAAAAGCCTAAGTTGGGGCTGTGGTGAAAATATAAGGGCAAGTCAAGAAGTGCAAGGAAAGTCTCCTCTTACCCATGGTTTTGAGAAAAATGGAACCCCTCCATATAAAAAAAGAGAGAGAGAAAATAGAAAGAAAAAGAAAAAGAATGAAAAAGAAAGTTGTGGAATAAAGTACAAAAGAAATGGGGTTTCCAAACAATACATGAAAAGTCAATAATTGGATGACTTATGAGCACTAATGAAAATGATGAAGGAATAGGAAAAGAACTGTTGAGAATACCACATTTCTTGAGGATAAAAGTGACTAAGCCTAAATGACCAAACAATACATGAAAAGTCAATAATTGGATGACTTATGAGCACTAATGAAAATGATGAAGGAATAGGAAAAGAACTGTTGAGAATACCACATTTCTTGAGGATAAAAGTGACTAAGCCTAAATGACCAAACAATACATGAAAAGTCAATAATTGGATGACTTATGAGCACTAATGAAAATGATGAAGGAATAGGAAAAGAACTGTTGAGAATACCACATTTCTTGAGGATAAAAGTGACTAAGCCTAAATGACCAAACAATACATGAAAAGTCAATAATTGGATGACTTATGAGCACTAATGAAAATGATGAAGGAATAGGAAAAGAACTGTTGAGAATACCACATTTCTTGAGGATAAAAGTGACTAAGCCTAAATGACCAAACAATACATGAAAAGTCAATAATTGGATGACTTATGAGCACTAATGAAAATGATGAAGGAATAGGAAAAGAACTGTTGAGAATACCACATTTCTTGAGGATAAAAGTGACTAAGCCTAAATGACCA
>JAJOOH010010862.1:0-34282 GCA_029582605.1 Solanum gracilifrons | reverse complement strand
AACTATTCTTATCCTAAGATATATGAATTATATATATATATATATATATATATATATATATATATATTAATTTTATATACCAATTAATAAGTTTATAATCACATTTTTACTATAAAAGCCGAGTTGTATGTGATCTCCTAAAAATGTACATCTAATAACTCTATCCTAAAATATATATCATAATAATTACCAAAATTAATTTTGATATATCTATAAATTTTTCAAAAGTCATTCCTACCCTAAAATATACAAGTAATTCTGAATATGGTATGTCAATTAATAAGTCCACAAACAGATTTTACTATAAAAGCTGAATGCAATTTCTTTCATAGACACCATAAAGAAAAATATATACGTTTTTACATTGTATATTCCATCTCAAGCAAGGTTTCTACTTAATAAATTTATATTTATAAGATTTTTTAATGTCAGATTGTATGCATGAATGGTTTCATGAGATTATTTACTATTGTAGATGTAACACCCTAATTCTACGTGTACTAGTTCTATTTATATGACGCTTATAAATTGCCTATGGTATAGTTATGGACTCGGTTTCCTATGAGACTAGTGACGATAGAACAGGTTTAAAGTTGTAATACCCCATGCCTTCCAACACATATACGACTAAGTGAACTCAAAAACAATTTGAACTCGGGAAATGTGGTATTCGATGTAAAAGTCAAAGTGGTCAAGTGCGTATTAGTGCTACAGTCTTGTAAAGAAACTAAGATTGGGAAAATGGTGTAAAAATAAGTGAGGTGCTTGCTTGACTAAACTATGATAGTAGGTGGCAAGTAGGTGATGCACCTACTTAGAATTAGTGGACTGAATTTTAAGTTAAAAGGGGCAAGTAGGTGATGCACCTACTTAGAATAAGTGGACTGCATTTTAAGTGAAAAGAGCAAGTAGGTGATGCACTTACTTAGAATAAGTGGATTGCATTTTAAGTGAAAAGGGAAAGGAGGTGATGCACCTGCTAGCTTAAAGTAAAGGACCATATTATTTCTCAAATTTACTAAATGAAAACGTCCAGAAGGTACCTGTAAAGCACTCAAGCTCATCACATCTCCTTCATCACTTATTCTCCAGAAAACTACTCCCAAGGAAAACTATAGAAGCTCCAAGAGTTCTGGTCTACAGCTTCACCATTAAAATATGAAGGAAACAGGTGTTGTTTAAGTACAAGTTGGTAAAACATCTCCCATCTTAAGGAATTCAAGTTATATTCTGATTTAACATCAAGGTGGAGAGGACAACCTAACCCTTGAAGAATCCAAGTCTTAGCAAGTGAGGTTTCTGTCCAGCAAATGTGACATGCACATGTAATCCTTATCTATTAGTATTTGGTTTCACTTGAGCTTTCATTTTACATATGGTTGTATTATGCCTTACATATTTAGTACATTCTTTCGTACTGACAATCCCTTATGAGGACATTGCATTTCATGCTGCAGGTACAAGTACTCAACTAATAGATCTCCCAATAGAAGCACATGATACTCAGCGGTTGCTGGTGAGCAGCAGGTTGATTCGGGGCTTTGCCGAGTCTTTACTATGCTATTTTCCTAGTTGTACAGTCATGGATTCCAATAGAGGCTTTGTAGACATTGTAAAGCTATCATCTGTATTCATAGTTTCACTTGTCACATGTATCGGGTCCGCTAGTCGACATGTATTGTATACGAAACTTCTCATTAGTAAATCTATTTGCATAGTAGTTTACTTCATCATAGGTCACTTGTAAAGCATGTGTTCATATGGTACTTGTCTGCCTCACCTAGGGTTGGGGTGTGACAGTAAACTATTTATTATTTTGATTTTTTTTATGTGTAGCTAAAATGAATACTTTTATCAACAATAACAAGTTCAACAAGAAAAAAGTGGTGTTCATAATGGGTGAAATAGGAACGGGAAAATCCCATCTCTCTGTTGACCTTGCCACCCATTTTCGAGGAGAAATAATCTACTCAGACAAAATGCAAGTATATAAGGGACTTGAAATTATTACAAACAAGATCACACACACTGAGAAACAAGGTGTACGACATTATTTGTTAGGTATATATATTTATTTCCAACAATATTTATATCAAATGACTACTTAGATAATTTAATAGTAGTATTTGTAGATTCTAGTGGAAAATATAATTTACTATTAAAACATTATTTATTCCAATTCGGAGAAAGTTAATTTGATCACATTTTCTTAGTTGAAGTTCAGCCAGATTCCAAATTCACAGCTGATGATTTTTGTTTGCAAGCTATTGTCTACATAGAATTTTTTTTGAAGACTCAACGTGTTGCAATTATTGTTCGAGGGTCAAATTCATATATTGAAAAACTTGTGGAAGACCCTGTGTTCATGTTCAAATATAAGTATGATACATGCTTTATTTTGATTGATATAGAGCAATCAGTCTTAAACTGTAGAATAGACATGAGGGTTGATCAAATGGTCAATGTAGGTAATTTTGTAATTGTTTTATGTATCAATCAAGATAAAATCATGCATCCAGCTAAAAACTTTTCTTATATAATTTTCTTAATAATATTTTTGGTTATCAAATCTATGATCCACTAGATAAAATTCTTCTTTAAATTTATGTTGCATGCAGGGCTAGTGGATGAAGTGAGGTAGATTTTCGTTCCAGATGCAGATTACACCGAAGGAATCTGATGGTCCATTGGTGTCCATGAAATGGACAAATGTTTAAGAGAAGAAACAAATATAGACAAAGATGATGAATCAAAGAAGATGATTCTTCAATCTTCAATCGCTAATATCAAGCGTAATACTCGTTTATTATTTTGTCTCCAACTTGACAAGATTCTACGGTTAATAAATGAGAAAATGTGGTTGGTGCACCATATTATTGCTACTGACATTTTCAAAGGAGATAGAAAAGATGTTGTTGACTATATTGGTGCATCTTCCCTGCAATAGTGCATAGTCAGTTGTAGTTGTTAGTTATTTACTGCTTATAGGTTTAGTACTCCACGTTCATTATTAAGAGTCCACTAGGAATACACCTCCTATAGTATAGGAGTTGTTGTTGGTCTTCACTTGTATTTAAAAAATTTCTCTGCACATTGTTAAATTATAATAGATTTCATCTTTTCCATCCTGAATCTTTTTGGTATCAGAGCTCTTCTAAAATCCAACGAGTATCGATAAATCTATTCATCTCTTTAAAAAAAACATTCTCGTTCATCTATCATGTTGACTCGAAGAACTTATGTCATTGTTGTTGATAACACCACCCACCTGGTTCAATTTAATCCACGCTCCCAGCTACCCATAAACCTTACGGGTCTAAGCAATTTTGTTATTTGGAAGGCTCAGGTTGAATCTCTCATGTTAGGCCATGACCTTTACGCTTATCTAGATGGAACCATGTCAGCGCCATCTATGAATGTCCTCGAGAATGCTTCAGTGGTACCCAACCCTATGTATAAAATCTGGTTTCGACAAGACCAGTTGATTCGCAATGCCTTGATGGCATCAGTCGACCAAACCATCACCTCTGCAATCACAAAAACTTCCACCTCCAAGCAAGCGTGGGACGCACTACATCACTTGTATGCCAAAAAATCACATACACAAGTTTTCAGTCTTTGTAACTCCTTAGCCACAATTATGAAAAACTCTTGTAGTATGACTGCATATCTACAAGAGATAAAGAATGTTTCGGACGAACTTGCAACTGCAGGAACTCCTATTCTAGATGATGAACACTGTAAAATTACTCAGTGGCTTAGGATCTGAGTATGATTCAATTTTCACTGCTATCCAAGCACGTGATGGACCTATTTCGTATGAAAACCTGTATAACAAGCCTTTGAACAGAGAGATCTTTCTTCAACATAAAGAGCCTCACCAAGCAGCGTCGTCCATAACTGCTTCTATGGCACAATGGTCTTCCCTATCCAATTCTGCACCTCGCAACCATAGACGAGGCCAATCATTGCGTCCGCAAAGTTCCTGACAGCAATCTGCATCACCCGCCCATTCAAATTGGCGCACACCTGCACCTCCATAACCACATCGTCCAGTTTGCCAGTTATGTGGTCGTATTGGACATACTGCCAATGTATGTCGTTCCTGCTCTCATAACCACTTGGAAGCCAAGGCACACTATGCTTCAATGCCTTGGATTATTGATTTCGGAGCGTTACATCATGTGACCACTGACTCACAGCAACTACAACTGACTATGCACTATTACAGAGAAGATGCACTAGGACTGAGCAAATCACAATAGGTAACGGTAACAAAATTCTTGTCACTCACATTGGTAATATTCAGTTAGATTCTTTCAACAAAAAATTTCACCTTTCAAATACCCTATGTGCTCCAGCTATTAAACGTAATCTTATATCTCTGTCTACATTCTGTCAAGACAACGTGGCATCCATAGAATTTTTCCCGTCTTCTTTTCTTGTGAAGGATTTGAGCATGGGCGCAGTATTCGCACACGACCAGAATAGAGATGGACTTTATGAATGGCCATTTGGAGGAGGCCAATGCAATCTGAGCTACCAAAAAACTAAGGTGGAATCTCAAGAATCTTGGAATCGACGATTAGGACATCCAAATAAAAGAGTGCTTAAAACGCTTTTACATAAGTTTTCAATTCCTGTTTCCCATTTAGACAAGTTTAATTATTGCAATTCTTGCTCTTCTAATAAAAGTCACCGACTACCTTTTTCTCAGAATACTTTACGAAGCACAAATCCTTTGCAAATTATTTTTAGTGATCTTTGGGGCTCTCACAAGTTTTATCGATTGATAAAAAATTATATTACGTTATTTTTGTTGATCAGTTTACGAAATTTATTTGGCTTTATAAGGTTAAAAACAAAAGTGAAGTTCAAACATTTTTTTCCAAAGTTAAACCCCTTGTTGAAAACTATTGTCATACAAAAATACTCTCGGTGTACACTAATGGTGATGGTGAGTTTGAAGGCCTCAAGCCATTCCTTCTTGCCAATGGCATTGAGCAATTTGTATCTCCCACATATACACCACAACAAGTAGCCATAACTGAACGTAGACACCGCCACATTATTGAAACAACCAAAACCATTTTAAATCAAGCCTCCATGTCTCCAATATTTTGGTCGTTTGCTTGTCAACAAGCCACATTCTTGATTAACAGATTGCCCACCCCAACTCTTGGTAACGATTCTTCATACCAACAGTTGTTTGGTGAGATTCCCAATTACCAAGTTATTTGAACCTTTGGTTGCCTTTGTTACCCATGGCTTAGGCCGTATACGAAACACAAATTAAATCTACGATCTACTCCTTGTGTTTACCTAGGCTATTCTAATGTCCACCACAGTCAGTAGTGTTATGATCCTATGTCTCAAAAAATAAACATTTTCCATGATGTTATCTTTTATGAAAATAAATTTCCGTTTTCCGATATGTTTTCCTCCATTAAGGAAAAAAAACTTTTGACTTTACAATGGGATATTCTGCCAACTAAATCGCCTGCCTCCACTCCTGCACATGTGCCATCAATAAATCATGAGATTCCACCGCCAATCCAGGTTGCTACACGATTGGAAAAGGGTTCTTCTGTGGATCCATCTTCAACTCCATCTCTTGAGGTAGTGCCACCTTCCACTAGTGTCTGAGACTCCTTCATGCAACACCTTGTTGATCCAGGTTGTTCTATTCCCACTCCTCATACATCTCCACCCCTACTCCAATATAAACGTCGAAATCGGCAAGCACAAATTCCACCCGCATCACCTCTTTTACCTGATGTAGATTTAGTCCCAACTCAGGTTCAATACCCACCTCCTAACCCACCTTCCAGTATCAATCCATCATCTACCATAACCATACGTCTACCCAGCCACCCACTGTTCACCGCCCTATCACTCGTTCTCAGAATAACACCACTACCCCAAATAAAGTATTTGATTATCTTGCACTTACCTCGACTGAATCGCTTCCCACCACTTATAACCAAGCCCAAAAGAGTGCACACTGGAGAGAAGCTATGAAACTTGAATTTGATGCCTTAATGACCAATCTAACCTAGGAGCTCGTACCACCGTCCACTTCACACAATGTGGTTCACTACAAATGGCTTTATTGTATCAAAACCAAACTGGATGGAAATGTAGATAGGTATAAAGCTCGATTGGTTGCAAAAGGTTTTACTCAACATGCGGGTGTAGATTATCACTTTAACTTCAGCCCAATTGTTAAACATGTTACTGTTCGATTGGTTTTATCGCTTGCAGTTCAATATAATTGGCCCTTGCAGCAGTTGGATGTGAATAATGCATTTCTTCAAGGTCACCTTAATGAAGATGTCTATATGCACCAACCTCCTGGGTATGTGTATCCTGATTTTCCTCATTATGTGTGCAAACTAAAAAAAGAAATTTACGGCCTGAAGCAGGCTCCTCGCGTTTGGTATTCTCTGAGTTAAAAAAGTTCCTCATCCAAATGGGATTTTAAAAATCCAACTCTAATTCTTCCCTTTTTATTCGTCATCACAATAGAACGCTGGTTTACATTCTTGTATACATTGATGACATTATTATTACTGGTTCCAATTCTGATGTTATTCAACAGGCTATTCGGGTTCTTTCGTCCCAATTCTCTCTCAAATATTTGGTACAACTGCACTACTTCTTAGATGTTTAGGTCCTTCGCACGCAAGTTGGAGTTGTTCTTTCTCAAGCCAAGTATGTTTCTGATCTTCTCACTGCCCATAATATGTCTGAATGTAAACCTGTTCACACACCCATGAGTTCCTCTACTTTTCTATCCCTTAAGGATGGTACACCTTCTTTGGATGCCACCTTGTATCGTCAAGCTGTTGGTAAGCTTCAGTATTTGTCATTTACCAGACCAAACATAAGCTTTGCCGTCAATGAGTTGTCTCAATTTGTGCATGCTCACACACAAACACATCTGTCTTCTGTTAAACGGCTTCTGCGCTATCTCCAACATACCAAGAATTACTAGTTACGGGTAACGAGCAACACAACCTGGGCTGTTTATGTATTCTGATGCAGATTGGGCAGGTGACATTAATGATAGGACTTCTACTTCTGGATATATTCTTTATTTTGGTCAAAATCCCATTAGTTGGTCCTCCAAGAAGCAACGTACTGTAGCTCATTATTCTACTGAGGCAGAGTACCATACTGTCACTTCTGCTCTTACTGAAGTCAATTGGGTTCAAAAACTTCTTGTAGAACTACTTGTCCAGCTGCCTGAACCACCACTAATCTATTGTGATAATGTTGGTGCCACTTATCTCTGTCAAAATCCTTTCTTGCATAACATGAAGAAGCACATCGAAGTTGATTTTCACTTTGTTAGAGATCAAGTGCAGAGGAACCAGGTGCACATTCAACATCTACATGTTGCGGATCAGCTTGCAGACACACTTACAAAGCCTTTGTCTCGTCTGCTCTTTCACAAACATCTACCCAAGTTTAAGGTTGTTGATTTCACCTTCAACTTGCGGGGGAGTATTGGCGCATCTTCCCTTTAATAGTGCATAGTCAGTTGTAGTTATTAGTTAGTTATTTACTGCTTATATGTTTACTACTCCACATTCATTATTAAGAGTCCACTAGGAATACACCTCCTATAGTATAGGAGTAGTTGTTGGTCTTCACTTGTATTTAAAAAGTTTCTCGGCACATTGTTAAATTATAATAGATTTCATCTTTTCCATCCTAAATCTTTAGACGAAGCATGGAGGAATACCGTTTTGCAAACATGCCTGGATGTTGTGAAAAGATTTCTCAAAAATGATGATCACAATATTATTATTGATTGAACATAAACTATCATTATCTCTATCTTAAGTTATTTTGTCTCTTCGTCACTTTAATTTTGGACCTATTTTGTATAGTTTGTATCGCATTACAAATATATATATATATATGATATGACCCTTCTTTCTATATATATTATTTTTTTCTGTAAAAATATTGTTATTTATAGAGCAAATATTTAAGCTTTATAAAAAATATTTATTTTAAGTTTCGATCCAAGCCCATGCCCCAAGTCCAAGTCCAAGTCTTCTATATTTAATATATATTAATATAAATATGTACTTACACAATTACATGAGATCATTCATAATGTCAAGGTAATAGAGTGAGAAAATAAATGACCATAAATGTTCGGGAGGATTCTACCCTAAAAGAATTTGAAAGAATAGACTTCTTAACTCAAAATTTAAAATTGTTACATAGACAAATAAGAGAAAATAGTAAATTTGCAATCTATCGGTAATGATCATTTAAGGAACTATATTCTACCTAATTCAATCACGGTGATGGAAGCTTGATTTAATAAAATATTTATCTATTATTACATGCTGCACAAGTTAATATAAATACTCGTCATTGAAATAGTTATCGATAATTGTTCCCTTCCTTCCCTCTAATGGAATAGACTTAAGACTTATGACGTGTTGTTAAATAGTGTAAGAATTGACGCATTATCACTACAATATATTCCGTCAGAAATATTATTGAGTTCTTTTTATAATCTTTTTGTAATCGATCTTTTCATCAATTTTGTATGTAATCTCAAAACAATGTACATCTAGAAACGTCATCCTAAAATTATTTAAGCTTAATCACCAAAATTCAAGGTGACTTATCTGTATGTTTTTTTCAAGAACTATTCTTATCCTAGAAGATATATATATATATATATATATTATATAAATATATTTTAATTTGGTATACCAATTAATATGTTTATAATCACAGTTTTACTATATAAGCCCAATTGTATGTGATCTCCTAACAATATACATCTAATAACTTTATCCTAAAATATATTTAATAATAATTACCAAAATTCAAGTTAACATATCTATAAATTTTTCAAAAGTCATTCTTATCCTAAATGATATCAGTAATTCTGAATACGGTATGTCAATTAATACGTCCACACACTGATTTTACTATAAAAGATTAATACAATTTCTTTCATAGACACCATCAAGAAAAATATTTTTTTCTTACATAGTATATTCCATCTCAAGCAAGGTTTCTACTTATTAACTTTATATTTACAAGATTTTTTAATGTCTAACTGTATGCATGAGTGGTTTTCATGAGATTATTTACTATTGTAAACTAATTATTATTTTGATTCTATTTTATGTGTAGCTAAAATGAATACTTTCATCAACAATAACAAGTTCAACAAGAAAAAAATGGTGTTCATAATGGGAGAAACAGGAACGGGAATATCCTGTCTCTCGGTTGACCTTGCCACCCATTTTCGAGTAGAAATAATCAACTCGGACAAAATGCAAGTATATAAGGGACTTGAAATTGTTACAAATAAGATCACACACAATGAGAAACAAGGTGTACGCCACTATTTTTAGGCATGTATATTTATTTCCAATAATATTAACATCAAATGACTACCTAGATAATTTAATATTAGTAATTATAGATTCTAGTGGAAAATATGCTTTACTATTAAAACATTATTTCTTCCAATTCTGAAAAAGTTAATTTGATCACATTTTCTTAGGTGAAATTGAGCCAGATTCCGACTTCACAACTGAAGATTTTTGTTTGCAAGCTATTGTCTACATAGAAATTTTTTTGAAGACTCAATGTGTTCCAATTATTGTTGGAGGGTCAAATTCGTATATTGAAAAACATGTGGAAGACCCTTTGTTCATGTTCAAATATAAGTATGATACTTGCATTATTTGTATTGGTGTAGAGCAATCAGTCTTGAACCGTAGAGTTGACATGATGGTTCATCAAATGATCAATGCATGTGTAACGACCGGGTTCTGTCGTTATAGAAATGCCAACGGGCGAAAATTTGGGGCCGAATTTTTTTTCGTAATATTTGTATTTTCCCAACCTTGTTCAGATTTGGACGAAATTGGAGTCCTTGAAGTGTGGGGAAATCTGGTAACAATAGGGTGAGTTGTTTTTATGTTTGATTGCATGAGTAGTTTGATAACTTGTTAAGAAAACCGTACGACTTTATGGAATTGAATTCGGGCGAGTAGAACTCCCAAAACCGATCTTAGCGTAATAAGTATTTTCTGATCGTCAAGGGTTAGAGGTGTGTTGTTAAATGGGATTTTGGAACTCTTCCAATTCACTCTCTGGTTCCGTTTATGCCGCTTTGGAGGGAGTTTGGCTGCTCTGCCTGACCGCTACAGTGGGATATGGGGCGTTGTGGTGGGTATGATGAGACTTAAAATCGTAGGGAAAGACGAATAGCTCACTAGTTTGAAATTGCCGATATGGCGGGAAGGGGGTCACTTTTGCGACACCACTACAGCTAGATGAGGGCCGCTGTGGCGGGCCAAACGCAACCTAATGTCGTTAATAAACCCCTAAAAAACCTTATTTGGCACTTTTTGACTTTTAGAGCTAAGGAATGACCCCCAGGCAATTTCTACTCATTTTTCACCATTCTTGAGGCTATGGGTAAGCTTTTCACTCCCCGAATCCATTTCTCGATCTGTAGAACGTAATAGAATGGGTGAATATTGATTGGGGAGGGGTTTTGTTGTAGATTCTATGGTGAAAACAACCCTAAATTGGTTAGTTGGGATCATGGGTTTGATCTAGGGTTCATAGAATTGTTATAGTTTCAGGTAATTAACGATTGTTTGTTGATTCTCGTGTTATTGTGATTGTTTGTAAACCAAGAACAAGCAGAATGAATCCGAAAAGGGAAGGATCAAATTTCTTAGGGTTTCAAACTTGTTTCGAGGTAGGTGATGGTTGTGATTCTATGTTTGTGTGATGTATGCTTGTTCTTGCCTCATTATGATACTTGTGTATGTATGAATGTTGCAATATTGATCACAGTTGTTGTAAATGAGATAGTTGAATATCATTGCCATGATATCATGATTTAATGTATAATCTTGATGATGTACTTCTGTTTGTGATTGTGGTGTGTGAATGGGATCGGATTGCCATGTTTCGGCATAACTAATTTAGATCGGTTTGCCACGTTTCGGCATAACTAATTTAGATCGGATTGCCATGTTCCGACATGTTAACTGTTTGGGTTTGGGTTCCGTGAGAGGACCAATAATGTGATGATAAATGTGAGATGCATTGTTGATTCTTCATGTTGATGATGTTGTATATGCTGATATATATGCTTGTGATTATAATGTTTTTTGACTTGTTTATGTTGCACTAGTGGGATAGTTGTGTGATCCTACCACCACACTGTGGTTGTGTACTGATACTGCACTTGCTCTTATTTTTGTTGAGTACAGGGTACCTTCACATGACTATTGACAGACCTCGCTTAAAAGATTAGTGATTATCGCTTTGAATTCAAGGGTGAGACAATTCTTCCGGGCTGCCATGGGATTCTCTTTTGTCTATGTCCATCATTTTCGGACTTAGATATTTGTTCTAGTTAGTTGATTAGATCTTTAGTTTGGGGATGTATCCCATCTTCTTTAAGACTTGGATCATTTGTTTAGATGTTTTAGTACATTGACTTTCAGGTTCTAGGTATTAAATTTCCACATTTGTTAGTTAATTAACTTACTTTCGCAACTTAATTATCTTAGTATTGTTTTAGTTGCTTAGTTTGGTTGTAGTAGTGATTCTCCCACCGAATGGTTAGTGTCGGTGCCAATCACGATGGTCTGGGTCATGACAAAGTTGGTATCAGAGCCTAGGTTCGTTGATCTCGATGTACCGAAACGAGTCTAATAGAGTCTCGCGGAACAGTACGGGGATGCCTTTACTTTTCTTCGAGAGGCTATAGGACTTTAGGAAATCTCTATTTTTCTCTTGTCTCCTTTCGTGCTATGACTTGATTCGAATTTGTATTTGGTGATTAAAATTGGTATTTAACCTCTTTTACTCTTCTGTTCGCAGATGGTTAATACTAGGTATAATGGTGTTAAGCCCGTAGCTCCTATCAATGTTCCAGCTGATGAATCTATAGCGAGAAGTTGCGATCGAGGTAGAGGTAGAGGAAGAGCTAGGGGTAGTGGCCGTGGAAGAGTAGTGCATGCTAAAAATGAGGTACCTGTTAAAAATGTTCATGTGAATGAGAACCCTCCCATGCATCATGAGGAAATATAAGAAGAGGTTGAGGTTAAGAATGTTGAGGAGATTGGACAAGAGGAAGAGGTGCGAACTGAGGTTGTAGTTGTTCCTCCCATCGATCCGTTGTTAGCTCAGCAGATTATGGCATTCTTGAAAGAGTTGGCTGGTCCTGAGGTGTTTCCATCTGCTCAAGCAACTCAGGCTCCAGCTAATCCCCCTGTTGCTATGACTACACCTAAGACGGGTGGAAATGTAGGTACTAATGCTTTCTTCCGTCCTTTGTTGGGTTCTGTTATGACTGGAAACAAGCATGATATGTTGACTAAGTTTTTGAAGCTTAAGCCTCCGGTATTTCTTGGTTCTGATACTGAAGATGCTTATGAGTTTATCTTAGATTGTTATGAGAGGTTGCATAAATTGGATATTGTTCACCAACATGGGGTTGAGTTCATGTCTTTTCTACTACAAGTGTGGCCAAGCAGTGGTGGAGAGCTTATATGGAGTGTCGATCTTCAACTTTAACTCCAATTACTTGGACCCAATTTCATGCTCTGTTTCTAGAGAATTATGTGCCTACAACTTTTTGGGATCGCAAGAAGGATGAATTTATGGCTTTAGAGCAAGGTGGTATGTCTGTAGCTACTTATGAGGCTAAGTTCCATGCCTTATCTAGATATGCTACGCAGTTGGTTACTACAAATGAGGAGAGGATCCGATTTTTTATTAGAGGTTCGAATTCTGAGTTGCAAGTATTATCTGTTCATATGACTTCTGCAGGGAGGAGTTTTAATGAGGTGACAGACTATGTTAAGAAAGTGGAGGGGGTGAGGCGAGACGGTCAATCTAAGGCTTGGGAAAAAAGAGCAAAGAATTCAGGTAACTTTCAAGGCTCTTACTCTTAGGGGTCTGGAAGGCCCACACTTACAGCCAAGCCAATTCAGTTCGCTATGCCCACCTCTACAGGTAACTACTTCGGAACTACATCTCATAATTTTTAGGATAGTCAGATTGTCGTACCTTCGACGGACGACAAACCATCTTTTGATCATACTTTCTACAACTGTGGTGAACCTGGGCATGTGAGGAGATATTGTCCCCCTCACGTATGTTAGATTCCGTGCAGTAGCAGCAATCTAAAGTAGTGGTGCCCACATGGAATGGTAATAATGGTAGAGGACATCCACAAGGTGGGCGATGAGGTAATAAACGAGGTCGTGGAGGTAGAGGAAATGGTAATGGTAATGGTAATGGAAGTAGGGGTAACGCGCAACCAGGCAGGGAAGTAGCTCGACAAGATGAAAGGGCTCAATGTTATGCTTTTTCGAGCTAGAATGAGGCGGAGGCGTCCGACGCGGTGATCACAGATACTAGTCTTGTTTGAGACCGGATGGCTAATGTGTTGTTTGATTTCTACTTATTCATATGTATCTGTGAGATTTGCCTCTAATTTTGAGATGATTTGTGATATACTTGATGTTCCCATTCGTATTTCTACCCTTATTGGAGAGTCAGTCATAGTCACCCATGTCTATCTTGCTTGTCCTATTGTGTTTATGGGTTTTCGGACTTGGGATAATTTGGTGATTTTGGATATGATTGACTTTGACATAATCTTAGGCATTACTTGGTTGTCCCTCTATTATGTTGTGCTTAATTATAATACTAAGTATGTGACTCTAGAAATTCCGAGAAGGGAAAAATTAGAGTGGGAAGGGGTGTACAAGCCTAAGCAAGCTAAGATTATATCCTCCATTCGGGCTAGTAAATTAGTAGAGCAAGGTTGTTTGTTTTATTGGGCTCATGTTAGGGATGTTGAGATTGAGGCTCCATCCATTGGGTCTATTCATATGGTGTCTGAATTTAGTGAAGTGTGTCCTAATGACTTGCTTGGTATCCCTCCGGATAGTGATATAGATTTTTGCATCGATTTAGAGTTTGGTACGCATCCCATATCTGTCCCTTCATATCGCATGGCTCCGACAGAATTAAGAGAGCTTAAGGCTCAAATCCAGGAGCTCCTTGATAAGGGATTTATTCTCCCTAGTGCTTCGCCATAGGGTGCTCCAGTTTTGTTTGTTAAGAAGAAGGATGGTAGTATGAGAATGTGTATAGATTATCGGCAATTAAAAAGGGTCACTATTCGAAATAGGTACCCCTTGCCTAGAATAGATGATCTCTTTGACTAATTGCAAGGTGCAGTGGTTTTCTCAAAGATTGATCTAAGATCCGGTTACCATCAATTGAAAATTAGGCCTAAGGATGTGCCCAAGATGGTGTTTAGAACTTGTTATGGGCACTATGAGTTTTTGCTTATGTCTTTTGGTTTGACCAATGCGCCTGCAGCTTTCATGAGTTCGATGAATGGGGTGTTCATGCCATTTCTTGATTCCTTTGCGATAGTTTTTATTTATGATATTTTGGTTTATTCAAAAAGTGAAGAAGAGCATGCCAACCATATTCGTACTGTTTTGGGCGTTCTTGGGGAACAAAAGTTATATGCTAAATTTTCAAAGTGTGAATTTTACTTGAAATCAGTTTCATTTTTGGGGCATGTAATGTCAAAAGAAGGTGTAATGCTAGATCCTCAAAATATTGAAGCGGTTAGGAATTGGGTTAAGCCTGGCTCTATGATGGAGGTTAGGAGTTTGGTGGGACTCGCTAGCTATTATCATCGATTTGTTAAGAATTCTGCTTCAATTGGTACTCACTTGACCAATTTGACCAAAAAGGAGATACCATTTGAATGGACTGAAAAATGTGAGGAGAGCTTTCAGAAGCTCAAGACTCTTTTGACCACCGCACCTATTCTAGCATTACCGATGGAAGGTAAGGATTCTATAGGTTATTGTGATGCTTCTAATTCTGGATTAGGTGTTGTGTTAATGCAGGATAAGAATGTTATAGCCTATGCGTCGTGCCAATTGAAGGTGCATTGGAGAAATTATCCAACCCATGATTTGGAGTTGGCGGCAGTAATATTTGCTCTTAAGATCCGGCATTATCTTTATGGTGTTAAGTGTGAAGTGTTTACTGATCATCGTAGTTTGCAGCATGTGTGCACTCAAAAGGATCTAAATTTGAGACAGTGAAGATGGATGGAGTTACTCAAAGATTATGATGTGACCATTCAATACCATCCGGGTAAGGCTAATGTTGTGGCAGACGCTTTGAGTCGAAAAGCGGTAAGTATAGGTAGCTTAGCTTACTTGAGTGTAACCAAGCGACCTTTGGCCAAAGAATTTCAGACTTAGAGTCTAAGTTCATGCAGTTGGGCATCTCTGAAAGAGGCGGGATGTTAGCTAGCATTGAAGTTAAGGCCACATTCATTGAAGAGATCAAGGCCAAACAATTTGAGGATGAAAAATTGAACGAACCCAAGGAAAAGATGGCGAATGGTAAGGCACAAGAGGCCACTCTTGATGCGGATGGTTTACACAGTGTTAAAGGGAGGATTTATGTTCCTCGAGTTGATGGCTTGATTCAAAAATTGCTGGCAGAATCTCATGGTTCGCGATAATCTATTCATTCGGGTGTGACCAAGATGTATAGAGATCTGAAACAAATTTATTGGTGGTCGGGCATGAAGAAAGATATAGAGGAGTCTGTGGCGAAGTGTCAAAATTGCCAACAAGTGAATTATGATCATCAAAGGCCTGTAGGTTTACTTCAAAAAATGACAATTCTGGAATGGAAGTGGGAAAGAATAGCTATGGATTTTGTTGTTGGTCTTTCCAACACTTTGGGAGAATTCGATTCTATTTGGGTAGTGGTTGATAGATTGACTAAGTCAGCCCATTTCATTCCGGTAAGAATAGATTATAACGCTGAACAACTGGCCAAGGTGTATATGAAAGAGATAGTGAGGTTGCATAGGGTGCCCCTTTCTATCATCTCAGATCATGGTACGCAATTCACTTCCAAGTTTTGGAGGAAATTGCATGATGAATTAGGCACACAACTCACTTTTAGTACAGCGTTTCATGCACAGACGGATGGACAATCTGAGAGGACTATTCAAGTGTTGTAAGTCATGTTGAGGGCATGTGTGATTTATTTTGGAGGGCATTGGGATAAATCCATACCTTTGTGTGAGTTCTCCTATAATAATAGTTATCACTCTAGCATTGATATGGCACCATTTGAGGCATTTATATTGGAGGGGATGTAGGTCACCCTAGGTTGGTTCGAGGCTGGAGATGTGAAACCTTTAGGGTTTGATTTAGTGAAGGATACTCAAGATAAGGTGAGGAGTATTCAAGCTAAACTTCTAGCAGCACAGAGTAGACAGAAGAAATGCGGATCATAAGGTAAGATACATGGAATTTCAGACCGGTGAGAACGTTCTTCTTAAGGTATCACCCATGAAAGGGGTGATGAGATTTGGTAAGATGGGCAAGTGAAGTCCGTGATATATTGGTCCCTTTGAGGTTCTTGAATGTGTAGGGCTGGTGGCGTATAGATTGTCTCTACCCCCTAATTTATATGGTGTTCATCCAGTATTTCATGTGTCTATGTTGAAGAGATATCATGGTGACAAAGATTATATAATTAAGTGGGACTCAATTGTGCTAGACAAAGACCTCCAATATGAGGAGGAACCGATTGCTATTCTTGATCATGATGTGCGTAAGTTGAGGACCAAGGAGATTAAGTCCGTGAAAGTTCAATGGAAGCATCGTCCAGTTGAGGAAGCTACTTAGGAAATCGAGAGGGACATACGAAACAAGTATCCCCGATTATTCGTCGAATCAAGTACTACTTCATTCTTTCCTTAGCCTACTTTTCCTAAGTTTTGTCACTCTGGGACGACTGATGGGTATCTATTGTAACGACCGGGTTCCGTCGTTATAGAAATGCCAACGGGGGAAAATTTAGGGCCGAAAATTTTTTTTCATAGTATTTGTGTTTTCCCAACCTTGTCCAGATTTGGATGAAATCAGAGTCCTTGATGTGTGGGAAAATTTGGTAACAATCGGGTGAGTTGTTTTTGAGTTTCATTGTATGAGTATTAGATAACTTGTTAAGCAAACCGTACGACTTTAAGGAATTGAATTCGGGAGAGTATAACTCTCGAAATTGATCTTAGCGTAAAGGGAATTTTCTAATCGTCGAGGTTTAGAGGTGTGTTGTGAAATGGGATATTGGAATTCTTTCAATTGTCTCTCTGGTTCCATTTGTGCCTCTTTGGCGGGAGTTTGGCCGCTCTGGCGGGGCCGCTACAGCGAGATATGGGGTATTGTGGCGGGTATGACGAGACTTAAAATCATAGGGAAAGAAGAATAGCTCACTGGTTTGAAATTGCCGTTATGGCGGTGAAGCAGGTCGCTCTGGCGTTGCAGCTACAGCAGCATAAGGGCCGTTGTGGCGGGCCAGATGCGACCTAATGTCGTTAATAAATCCCTAAATGACCTTATTTGGCACTTTTTGACTTTTAAAGCTAAGGAACGACCCCCAGGTGATTTCTACTCGATCCGTAGAACGTAACAGAATGGGTGAATATTGATTGGGGAGGGTTTTGTTATAGATTCTATGGTGAAAACAATCCTAAATTGGTTAGTTGGGATCATGGGTTTGATCTAGGGTTCATAAAATTATTATAGTTTTGGGTAATTAGCGATTGTTTGTTGATTCCCGTGTTATTCTGATTGTTTGTAGATCAAGAACAAGCGGAACGAATCCAAAAAGGGAAGGATCAAGTTTCTTAGGGTTTCAAGCTTGTTTTGAGGTAGGTGATAGTTGTGATTCTATGCTTGTGTGATATATGTTTGTTCTTGCCTCATATAATACTTGTGTATGTATGAATGTTGTAATGTTGATCACACTTGTTGTAAATGAGATAGATGAATATCATTGCCATGAAATCATGACTTAAATGTATGATCTTGATGATGTACTTGTTTTTGTAATTGTGGTGTGTGAATGGATCAGATTGCCATGTTCCGGCATAACTAATTTGGATCGGATTGCCACATTCCGACATAATTATTGGATCGGATTGCCATGTTTCGGCATAAATATGGGATCGGATTGCCACGTTCCGGCATGCTAACTGTTTGGATTTGGGTTCCATGAGAGGACCAATGATGTGATGATAAATGTGAAATGCATTGTTGATTCTTCATGTTGATGATGCTGTATATGTTGAAATATATGCTTGTGATTATAATGTTGTTTGACTTGTTTATGTTGCACTAGTGGGATAGCCGTGTGATCCTACCAGTACACTATGGTTGTGTATTGATACTGCACTTTCTCTTATTTTTGTTGAGTACAGTGCATCTTCACGCGGCTATTGACAGACCTTTCTTAGAAGATCAGTGATCGTCGCTTCGAATTCAAGGGTGAGCGAATTCTTCCGGGCTGCCATGGGATTCTCTTCCGTCTGTGTCCATCTTTTCCGGACTTAGATATTTGTTCTAGTTAGTTGATTAACTCATTAGTTTGGGGATGTATCCCTTCTTGTTTAAGACTTGGATCATTTGTTTAGATGTCTTGGTACATTGACTTTCAGGTTCTAGATATTAAATTTCCGCATTTGTTAGTTAATTAACTTGCTTCCGTAACCTAATTGCCTTAGTATTGTTTTAGAGTCTTAGTTTTGTTGTAGTAGTGGTTCTCCCACCGGATGGTTAGTGTGGTGCCAATCACGACGGTCCGGGTCATGACAACAAGTAATTTTTGTAATTGTTTTACGCATCAATCAAGATATAATTATGCATCTAACTAAAAACTTTTCTTATATAATTTTCTTTAAAATATTTTTGGTTATCAAATCTATGTTCCACTAAATAAAACACTTCTTTAAATTTATGTTGCATGCAGGGATAGTAGATGAGGTGCGGCAGATTTTCATTCCAGATGCAGATTACACCAAAGGAATTTGACGGCCCATTGGTGTCCCCGAAATGGACAAATGTTTAAGAGAAGAAACAAATATAGACGAAAATGATGAATCAAAGAAGAAGATTCTTCAGTTGTCAATTGCTAATATCAAGTGTAATACTCTTTTATTAATTTGTCACCAACTTGACAAGATTCAACAGTTAATAAACGAGAAAATGTGATTGGTGCATCATATTATTGTTACTGATGTTTTCAATGGAGATAGAAAAGAAGTTGTTGACGAAGCATGGAGGAATACCGTTTTGCAACCATGCCTAGATATTGTGAAAAAATTTCTCAAAAATGATGATCACAATATTATTATTGAGTGAACATAATCTATCATTATCTCTATCTTGAGTTATTTTGCCTCTTCGGCACTTTGATTTTGGACCTATTTTGTACAGTTTGTATCACATTACACACATATATATGATATGACCCTTCTTTCTAAATATATTATTCTTGTATGTAAAAACATTGTTATTTATAGAGAAAATATTTAAGCTTTATAAAAAATATTTATTTTAAGTTCTGATCCAAGCCCATGCCCCAAGTCCAAGTCCAAGCCTTCTATATTTAATATATATTAATATAAATACGTACTTACACAATTACATGAGATCATTCATAATGTCAGGTAATAGAATGAGAAAATAAATGACCATAAATGTTCATGAAGATTCTACCCTAAAAGAATTTGAAGGAATAGAATTATTAACTCAAAATTTAAAAATGTTACATAGACAAAGAAGAGAAAATAGTAAATTTGCAATCTATCAGTAATGATCATTTAAGGAAATATATTCAACCTAATTCAATCACGGTTATTGAAGCTTGATTCAATAAAATCTTTATCTATTTTGACATGTTGCTCAAGTTAATATAAATACTCGTAATTGAAATAGTTATCAATAATTGTTCTCTTTCCTCTAATAGCATTAGACTTAACACTTATGACATGTTGTTAAATAGTGTAAGAATTGACGCATTATCACTTGAATATATTCCGTCAGAAATATTATTGAGTTCTTTTTACAATCCTTTTGTAATCGATCTTTTCGTCAATTTTTTATGTGATATCATAACAATGTACATCTAGAAACATCATCCTAAAATTATTTAAGCTTAATCACCAAAATTCAAGGTGACATAAATGTATATTTTTTCAAGAATTATTCTTATCCTAAAAGGTATGATTTATATATATATATATATATATATATAATCACATAACAATGTTCTATTAAAGCCCAGTTGTATGTGATCTCCTAGCAATGTACATCTAATAACTTTATCCTAAAATATATTTAATAATAATTACCAAAATTCAAATTGACATATGTATAAATTTTTCAAAAGTCATTCTTATCCTAAAAGATATCAGTAATTCTGAATATGGTATGTCAATTAATAAGTCCACAAACAGATTTTACTATAAAAGCTGAATTCAATTTCTTTCTGTAACCACCCTAAAAACGAACTAGTAAAACTAGAGCCTAACGTGTGTGTGTTTGTGTTCGTCATGAGTTTTGATGTGGTTTGATGTTGTCCCAAGACATGTTTTAGGTGTTTAAGGCATAGACGTCAAGGTACGACCACCCCCCCCCCCAGGACCACCCTAAGAGTCCTTGAGGAGGACCCTAAGTCTAAACCCCAAGACCCAAGGAAACCATTAAGTTGGCCAAAACTTGGTGACCTACTAATGGGGTTCACGCCCCGTAAGTCCATCCACACCCTGTGGATGGCCTGGTAGGTCAAGAGGCCTAAAACCAACTTGCATCCCCAGACCACGGACCAGCAGCACGGTCTGTGAATGGACTCACGGTCCGTGAGTCCATGGCGTGAATATGCACTATTTTTCTGGTGCAGTCTCGGCCAAGCTAGGGGTGAATTGGTAAATTCGTCCCAAGTCCTAATTAATATATGGACGATTATTTTAAGTGTTTTAAGGTATTTTAAGAGTATTAAAACATTAGAAAGCTATTTTAGAATTCATTATTCATTTTTCCCCAAAACAAAACCCTTCCCTCTTAAAAAGTTCTCTCTAGAAACTCCATTGGAGATCAAGGTCAAAATCAAGCTAGAGTTGGATATTTCAAGGTGTTTCTTCTTCAATCTCATGGGATTCTTCAAGTATAAGGTATGGTGATCCTTTATCTAGGGTTAGCTTTCACCCTAGTGTCAATTTCAAAGAAGTTTTCAAAGTCTTCAAGTTTCTCAAAAACCTAGATTTCACTCAATCTCATGGGTTCTTGCATCAAACATTTTCAAATGATAAACAATGATTATATTGATGTTTAATTGATGATTTAAGATGATTTTTACTCTATGAACCCATGATTTCCCTCGATTTCTAATTTTCACCTTATAAAGTGGGTTTGATGATTATGAATGAATGATGGTGGATTTATGCTTAGAGTGGCTTAGATTATTGAATTCTCTCATAATTTATGTCTAATTATGGTGAATTGTTGATGAATTTAGGAATTGTGATCATAGCCTTGAAAGGGAAAGTTTGACCTAACTTCATGTTAAAGTAGAATTGTCTTGAATTGTTGATCCACTTGAAAGGTGGAGGTGTTTTCTTACAATGTACATTGTGATCATGGCCTTGAAGGCATAGTATGAGGAATTAAAGTATTATTATGATGTTGTATAGATGAATGTGATGTGAAGCATGTGTGTGATCTTAATGAATGAATTATGATCTTGTCTAGAAGCTAATTGTGTTAGGATTGAATGTTATCTCTCTATTAACACTCATTTATGTTGATGATGGAATGTGAAGTGTGTTTATAATGTAATGTTGCATGTAATCTTTTGAATTGGTAGGCTTAGGCATCCTTTTCTTATATGATGAGTATATCTTGACTTAATGTCTTAATGTCTTGAATTGGTAGATCTAATGTTGGCAGCCTTTTCATGAATGAATGAATGAGTTAATGATAATGTTAATGAATGTTGAGTCTATTGAAAGGCTATTCTCAATTGTACTCTATTGAATGCTAATGATGTGTTGATTGAAACGATATTCTCGATCTTGCACTAAAGAACGATAATGGGGTTCTTAGATGACAGGTTATTCTCATCTTTGAATCTATGAGCTATCTAATGAATGAATGTTGGGTTGAGATGGATGCCCTCACGTGAGTTGAGGCGGGGTGTCTAGAAACAATCTCTTATCCCTTAATGTGATGAATGGTAAAATACTTTATGGGTATGTAGGCAAACCACCGAGAGGATATTGAATGAGATGGAAGCCCTCACGTGAGTTGAGGCGGGGTTTCTAGTAGCAATCTCTTGAGATGGAGGCCCTCACGTGTGTTGAGGCAGGGTATCTAGTAGCAATATCATTGTCCCTGAACTATGTGCCCACATAGGTCTAGATAGTTGATCCACTTAAGCTATATATCGGTTTACCTTAGGCAAGTAGACCAACCCTTACGATGTGGGACAGCACATCGGATCCCATGATCTAGCTCTCATGGTCTATGTCGGTTAAACATTATTCCCATCATATTAGATGTGCATTATGGTTTCTTGAGAGGTTCTACAAAGTGTGGGTGGTAGTATGGGATGTCATCCATGCATTGCACGAGTAGGCTTTGAGACGGTCATAGTGAGTTCTCTAAGTCTTAATGACTATTGTTTGAAAGTCCTCTAAATGATGTAATTGATTAATGATGACTCTTAAATGCTTAAATCTAAAGATGCATGCTATACTTGGATTGTATTATGAGTTACTTCCTTGTTATGACCTATTGTATTCGAATGTGCCTTGTCTATGCTGACTTCAAATGAGTACTTAGTGTGAGTAGTAGTATTGGATGCTACTTGTACATTGCACAAGTATGTCTTAGAGTTATCTTAGATGATGGTCTTAATGTGATGATGTGATTCATGTGATGTTTATGTGTCTTATATGCTCTATTGTGTAAAGGTGAGAAGGATGAATGGTAAGTTCACTTTTGTTGACCTTAAGGTAGTACCTTAGTGTAGGTGGTGGTATGGGACGCTATCCATACATTGCACAAGGTATAGCTTGAGGGTTACTTGAGGTGAGGTTCAAGGTGAAGGTAAAGGATTATATATGTTATTTTGACTAAATGTGAATTATGTGACTTTGTATGTTGGTTGTGACTTATATTACGCTGCTTGTATCAATGTTCATGAAGTTTTACAAAAATGGCATAAAAGCATGGCTCTCAAATCAAATGTCCCTTTTTAAGCATGTTTTTGCATGGTCATCATACTTAGTACATCTAATGTGCTAACCCCATTCTTCCCCTTTTCTTTCTAAGTGTAGGCTTTGGAGATGTTGGTGTTCTATGCTTGATGGATAGGTTTCTAAGGTGCTTGAAGATGAGGACTTGGTGAGCCCTCTTAGTTTCGAGGACAAAACCCATAGTGTTTCCTTTTATGTCTTTAGTTTATGTTAAAAATTTTGTATGGGCAAAGTCCATATTGTTTGATGGTTTGAGACATAGTATATAAAGTCTAGAAAGTCTTCCGCTTGCTTTTAATGAAAATGTCTTCTATTGTAAATAAAGTTTTAATTCTTATCTATTTTTCCTATGTTCTTATGTTCAAGAAAAATATTTTTTTTACATAGTATATTCCATCTCAAGCAAGGTTTCTACTGACTAAATTTATATTTACAAGATTTTTTAATGTCTGACTGTATGCATGAGTGGTTTTCATGAGATTATTTACTATTGTAAACTAATTATTTTTTTACTTTTATTTTATGTGTACCTAAAATGAATACTTTCATCAACAATAACTAGTTCAACAAGAAGAAAGTGGTGTTCATAATGGGAGCAATGGGAACGGGAAAGTCCTACCTCTCTGTTGACCTTGCCACCCATTTTCGAAGACAAATAATCAACTCGATGTAATGACCCAAAAAGTCATCATTAGAATTTTTTGTAAAAATTATAGTTTTATCCCTCCAGGTAGTGGTCCCGAGTCATTTATGATTAGTCGGTGAAGTTGGTTTGAGAATTTTAAATTATTCGATAACTACGGTTATTTAATTGATGGTTATATATAAAAAAAAATATTATTTAGTTGGTGGTTAATGGGCAATGCCATAATTTATTTAATACCTATAGTACTTAACCATATTAGAATAATAAATTAATAGAATTTGTCACTTTTGGTACATAAATAATTTAGAAAACAAAAAGAAATAGAGGGAGAAAACCTAATCTGTGCATCGGCGGCACGGAACGAAGAACATAATATCATCAGGTAATCGTCCAAACATTGTATTGTGGTATATATATGATGGATATCATATCATTATTTTAGTATTATTAGTATAGTTGATTTTTAGTGGAAAAAAAAAAAGAAACAAATAAGTGGGTTTTAAGTTAGAATAATTGGAAATTTTGTTTACTGTATATGCCGTCTTTTTAATGGAGAAAAAGGGCTTTACCAATCACTATGTAATGATTAGTCAATGATGACTAAAGTAGTAAATGGAATTATATGGCATGTCAACGTAAGGTTTGAAACAGTAAGTATTCTCGTGATTTTGTTCGTAATTTACTTCGCTGTTTTTTTATTTTCTTAATATTATCATATTACGATTCAAGTTTTGATATACTGGTAATGTAATTAAATATTAGATGTAAGGTATTATGTGAATACCATCAGATTTAGAATATTGAAAAAAATTGGGACTTAACTCTAGGCTTGAAATTTAAGAACTCGATTTTAGGCTTGGGTGACTTTTGGCTAAGCATATAGCAATATGAGTGTTGTTACTTTCAAAACCTTATTGTGATTATTTACTTGAATAGATTGTATTGATTTGGAAGCTCAACGAAATGGAAAGGCTCAACTCACGGAGTGATTGTCCGGTTATTTGAGGCAAGTGGACTTCTAAATGCTTATTAAGTGTATGGAATTCGTATATTTCCTTGTAATATGTGTTCGGGGGTAATGAGACTTGGTGATTGGTTGACTTGTCCACATTGATTAATTCTAATAATGAAAAAGGGGTAATAAAGGGCAATGTGAGTACATGTTTGTGTGTGATGTGTTGAGAATGGTTTGAAAGGCTTCTTGAATCATTGTTGTTGTTGTATCATGATTGTGTTCTTGTGAATTGTGCAATGTTATGAAAATGGTCATCTTTTCATTATTTCTGTGAACATATCATTTGCATTGTTCTGAGACATGATTGTGACAAGTGTTATGTGAATTGAGAAAGAATAAGAAATTAAAGAGGATGTACCATTTCGAGGGACGTATCGCGCGCTGCGATAGATACTATATTTCGAGGGACGTATCGCGCGCCGCGATGATTACTATTATCGAAGCTTCTATCACATGCCGCGATAGATGCATGAACAGATATGTCCCTCATGGGTCCCGGACTGAGAGACAGAGGGTGAGTATCATTAGGTTAGACATGCATCACTATGGTTAACATTGCATTTCATTGCATTGCACATTTTTATCATTGATGAACTTGATCTTGTGTGTTGCTGATATTGTGAGTACCTTTTTGTGGAAGTTGTGATTGATGAATAATGAGCTTGTTGTTGAGGATATGTAATTGTTAGAGTGTTATTGTTGAGCTGTGTACTATGTGAATTATGAACTGTTAGGTTGGGCTAGTTTTAAGAAGGTTGTAGTTGTGGAGGTTCTAATTGATGAATATTGAACTTGTTGTTGAGAATATGTTATTGTTAGAATGTTGTTGTTGAGATATGCGCTTGTAAATTGTGAACTGTTAGGTTGGGCTGGTTTTATGCAGGTTGTAGTTGTGGAGGTTCGGTTGGGGTGTAAGGAGTACCCGTATTATATTCCCTTAGTTTGCGTTTAGAGGTTTACTTGCTAAGTACCGTGTGGTTTGGTACTCACCCCTTGCTACTACATTTTTATTGTAGGTCACTAGCCTGGACCTTTGTGATAGTTTCTTTTCTCCTTGTCTGAGGCTTCTTGTTGAGGTTTGTGAGGTAGTTGTTTGTTATTTCAGCGAACCTTCTTTCTCCTCAATTATGATCTTGTTCTATTCTAGAAACAATGTCATTTGAAACTTGTATTTTCTTTCAATTTTATTATAACACATTAGAGGCTTGTACACGTGACAACCAGATTTTGGGGGTATTTTTGAGTTGATTATAAAACTTTCCGTATTTTATTGTAATGGTTGAGTTTTAGGCTGACTTATCTTGGTGGGATAAGACGAGTGTCATCACGTCCATTTTTGGGTGGTGACAAAATGGTATCAGAGCCCTAAGTTCATTGGTCTCACGTGTGTACAAGTCGATTCTAAGTAGAGTCTCGAGGATCGGTACAGAGAAATCTGTACTTATCTTCGAGAGACTATAGGGACTTTTTGGAAAAATCTTCACTACTTGGATCTCCTATCGTGCGTACTTGGTCCGGTTTTGATTCTTATCGCTTCACTCCATTCAATTTCACTGATAGTGATGACTCGTGCGTGGTTTCTCATGTGAGTAGTTGATGTTGTGTTTGGTTTGAATGTTAGATTTGGTATTAAGGTGAAAGTAATATACTTATGGAAACGAAGTGTGGTTAGATTTAAAATGTTTAACAATTTGAAGGGATTGTATAAGGTTACTTACCCTAGTAAAGTGAATAGTACTTGTGCGGTATATACGATATTTAGAGTGGTTTAACAATTGGGAATGGAATGATTAAAGGGATGGCTAGATAATGGACATGTAACTTTGGAAACTACAATTATTAAAATTATCATAACATGAATGGGTTGCTTAGAAAATGATGAGAATAATGATGCACCAATTGAGGCTAGAATTTCTACTATGATTTTATAGATTGTGTGTATATCAAAGAAGACCATGATACGACTACTACAATAGTATCGATGCTTACTTGGTTAGAGTTATAAGGTGTGTTTCTTCTACTATTGACCTGATCTAAGAAAGAATGCAAATCTCTTGGGATAGAGACGAAATGAATTTGATAATATTTTGCAGTTATTCAATGGATAGAAATGTGTGACCTATTTTGATATGATCTTCTCGGTAGGTATGATATGTTCTAGTGGTGGATATTTGGTAAGGTATTATTGTGTTTAAGTTGTGAAGTGTATTTTGGAGATCTAATTGGGGACTGCTCTTTTTATTATAAGCCAAAAGAAGTGGATTGATACTATGATGATAAATTTATGGGTAAATAAAATTTCCAACGAGTATATTTGTGTGAAGGAAATTTAGGATTTTACAAAAAAAAAACCATGCATATAAAATTGAGTGAGTCCTTTGAATTAGTTGGTATAGCTGGATTTGAGGTGTCATATTGATGAAAAGGTTGACTTCGTGGTGATGACAAGAGCTAATTGAGCATGATAGATATAAGAGTTCGTGATGGATTGTGATTGAGATGCAACTATATAATAAGGATTGTTGGTTAAGCGAATTTTGTATGGTAATGACAGCTTGCAAGTATTTAAGATTGTGGTTTGATACTATTTGGTGAGTAGCTTGATTGCATGGAAAGTTATAGGAGGGGATGAGACACCGCTCGAATAAAATTGAAAGGAACTAGAGTCACAAATGAATGTAGTTTAGTCATTGAAAAGAGGCGATCGAAAACAAAGATGTTTACTTTGAGTGCAAGGACAAAAGATGTATCTTCAGATAGTAGAAAATTGAGTTCAGATATCCGTGGTTTCATCTATTTTTCTCTACTTATGATAACAGTGTAACAGGTTCATCATATTGGTAATGAGCACGGTTGAACTTTTAGCGAAAGATATGATAAGGTCGATGGAGAAGGGATCACTGATTAGCTAAGATACGTGAATTCTTAAAAAATTTCAAGGTTTGAGCTACTGTTGATAGATAATGGGATTGTGTTACATGGTTGGGATAAAAAAATGAAGTTTTTCATGGTGAGTTTATGTTCGTGGTAGTATGTTTTGTCAAGGTATGGATTGGTAAGATAAGAAATGATCGATCACATTGAGTATGAAGCATTTGGAAGGACTTATGCATTATTTGAGTAGTAAATTTGGTTACTTTTGATTGTTATACCTAAGGGGGGTTTCACGTAATGTTTAGGTTTAGAGGATAAGGTAAAAATATCATGTGTTGTTGGTCAAAGGATAAGATTGGTAAGCGAGTCAACCAAAGGAACAAGAGTTTGGTGTATTGAAGAGTTCAATATATTTAGAATTTTGTGTCATGGGAAGAATTTAAGAAAAGTGAAGGAATAAGATCTCTCGTATAAGCCCTTGGGTTGTAGTTGAAGGATTTATTGATATTTTTCGATGAGTTTAGATATGACTGTGAGATGTGAACTAGTTCGGTACAGACTTACTAGAAAGTTATCATCGACTTTTCTAAAGATTGAGTTTTGGTTGGGTGAAAAGCAACTATGTGTTGAAGATTCTATGTTTTTATGTCGAGCTAGATTGTTCAAATTATGATAGATAACTTATTGATGCTCAACGGTATGGACCTACGGTTCAACATGGTTATTAAGGATTTTGAGTTGGATTGATACTATTCTATTGATGAGACTACACTGATTGTTGTGATGCATCACATAGACACTATATGGTAAATAAAGGCTATATACTTTTAGTATAAAAAAATCATTAGGGTGACTCAAAAATCTATCTAAGTTTTGGCATGATGTATATGATGATTTGAAGGGTAGTTGAAATTTGGTATTTGAAAAATTACGTGGAGTTGACATTGAGTGTGATTCAATAGTTGTATCTCAATGGTAAAGTACTTTTAGATTTGAAATTAGTGCTATCATTCTTTGGTGTGACCTGTATTTGTCATGAAATGCTTAAATGGAAACAGAGAGAGCCATAGTTCAAAAATTTTAGAGGCTAAAATGTGTTTGCTCAGAAGATTTTGATACTAGTGACAGTTTGAGAATACGGTAAATGGATGATGTGGTTATGATGTTTGCTGGTATTAAGAGTGTTGGCTTCAATGGAGTACTGTGAGAAGTATTTTGGGTTTGATGAATCAAGTATTTGTTATATTGTAATGAGGATCAGACTGGTTGATTGTGGGTGACTAAAAATCAAGGAGATGGAGTCATGGATGCAGGCATATGATAATGATTTTTTTTCAGTCAAATGGATTTGATATGGTAATAACCACTTGTAGATATATAAAATTGTGGTTAGCTACTAATTGGTGAGTAGTGTGGTCGTATGGGAAGTTGTACGATGTATTGAGACACAACTCGAATAGAATTGAAAGGAGTTAGAGTCATAAATGGAAAGCATTAGTGTAATGTAGTTTAGTCTTTGGAAAGAGACGATCGAGAACAAATATATTTACTCTGATTGCAAGTTCCAAAGATGTATCTTCAGAGGGTTTAGAATTTGGTTCAGAGATACGTAGTTCTATATATTTTTCTCTTGTTATGGTAATAGTGTCACGGGTTCATCAGATTTGTTAAAAAAAATTGGGTAAGATTTGAGAAAGAATTCTACACATGTTTGACTCGAGTGTGGTGATAAGTTCTTTTATAATTTTGAGTTTGGTAAATGGTACGATTGAATTTTAGCGAAGGGTATGGTAAAATCGATGGAGAGAAGATCAATTATAGGCTAAGATACATGAATTCATAAAAAACTTCAATGTATGAGCTAATGTCGATAGATAATGGGATTATTTTACACGGTTGGGATCAAAATTCAAGTTTTTCATTGTGAGTTTAGGTTTGTGGTGGTGTGTTTTTTCAAGGTATGGATTGGTAAGGTAAGAAATGATCGATCGCATTGAGTGTTGAACATTTTGAAGGACATGTACATGGTTGAGTCGTAAAGTGTGTTATTTTGATTTTCAAAGGACATAAGAAAGGGTTCCATTTAATTTTTTATTTACAGGATAAGGTAAAAATTCAAGGGTTGTTGGTCAAATAATAAGATTGGTGAGCGAATCAACAAAAGAAAAAAGAGTCTGATGTATTGAAGAGTTCAAAGTATTTAAAATTTGCGTCATGAGAAGAATTTAAGAGATGTGAAGGAATAAGACCTCTCATATAGACTCATGGTTTGAAGTTGAAGGATGTATGAATTTTCATATATTAGTTCTAATATGACTATGGTTGTGAATTGGCTCGATATAGACTTACTAGGGATTTATCAACAATTTTTATGATGATTGGATTTTTATTTGGGTGAAAACAGTGATGTGTGAAAGATTATGTGTTGTTATGTGGGGATAAATTATTTAGATTATGGTAGGTGACTTATGTATGCACAACAGTATGGACCTACAACTATACATAGTTATTGAGGATTTTGAGGGGATTGAAACTACTCTTTTAAATGGGACTATATAAACTGATGTAATGTGTTACATAGACACTTAATAGTAAATAAAGGTTATGTTCTCATAGTATATAGAATTATTGGGGTGACCAAGAATTTCTCTAAGTTTTGGCATGAGGTATATGATGGTTTGAATGGTCATTGAAACTTGGTATGGGAAATATTGCATGAAGTTGACATTGAGTGTGATTCAATTACTTACCTCGATGAAAAAGTATTTTCAGATTTACAATTACTTCTATCATTCTTGGGTGTGACTCATATCTGTCATGGAATGCTTAAATGGAAAAGGGGAGAGCTATTGTTCGAAATTTTTGGAGTATATATGTTTGCTAAAAAGACTTTGATACTAGTAACTATTTGAGAGTAAGGTAAATGATTGGTGTAGTTATGATGTTTGTTGGTATTAAGAGTGTTAGATTCAATGGAGTACTGTGATAAGTGTGTGGGGTTTAATAAATTGAGTATGGGTACAATCGTAATGGGGACCAAACTGGTGGATTGTGATTAGCTAAAGTCAAAGAGATGAAGTCATATGACTGGAAATGTTTGATATGGTTGCTATAGTGGAAGTATATTATGTTATTCGATTTTGGTTCCGTACATTCTTATGTGACCACGTACTTCATGTTGGATATGGATTGGAGTGTGATTATTTGTCTACGCCCACACATATTTTCACTTCTGTGGGTGGATCCCTAGTGGTGGATCGGGTGTACCGATCCTGTGACGTCCTCTTGGTAGGATTGGACGCTTAGACAGACTTAATTATTTTAGATATGACATATTTGGTGTTGTCTTGGGATAGTTGAAGTATACCAATAGTTCTACACGCACAACCTTGTTTATGAGAACTTATATAAGAGCTATGAAGAGTTACAATTGTCTAAAAGTGTTGTTAGAGGTTTTACATTTTGAAGTGTGTCGCTTGTTGGGTGTTTACATGATCATTTTCTTCTTTGGGTTAGATAAGTTTGATCCTCCCTTGATGAGAACCCGATGTCTATAGATCATATTTTTATAACTTAAGCTCATGGAAAGATTGTGTTGTGAGAAGGAATCTTGATAAGGTCTGTGATGGTTTGTGCATTATGAGTATCTGTTGGTTGATTTAGGCTCACTTTTGTTGTAGCCGGTATTGATTCAAAATTTTATCATGGTTATGTAAGAAAAGATTCTTCATCATGGTTGTGTTAAAGTCCAGTGGGTTTTAGTTTAGATTGGTTTCATGAGTAAGTCTGTGGCTTGATAATCACTCCTGATTTGTAGATCTCCATAAGTTTGATTCGAAAGTTTAGTTCTTAGTAGTTGATCTTGATGGAATGGTCTTAAGGAGGAACTCACTTGGAGAGATGAACAACTGACTGGTAAGTCATAGCTTAAGCTTTTAGTATACGCCAGTTATTCTTCCTTCTTCTTCCTTATGTTTGAGGACGAACATGATTTTTAGTGGTGGATAATGTAATGACCCGGAAAGTCATTTTTAGAAATTTTTACAAAATTATTGTTTTACCCTTCTCGATAGTTACCTTAGTTATTTTGGATCAGTTTGAGAAGTTGGTTAGAGAATTTTGAATTACTCATTTAACTATGGTTAGGGATAAATTTTAAATATTTAATTTTATTAAGTGGTTAATGGGTCAAACCCATAAATAATATTCAATACCCAAAACCACTTGGTCATGTAAAAACAAATTAATGATAAATGGGGGTTACTACGTTTGAGTCAATAACTCAAAATAACCTGAAGCGGCGCACGAAAGCTGTAGTATTATTTTCACATTCATGCCGCAACTTTAAGGGATATTCTTGTGGCTTCAGGTAATTACTTTGAGCGTATATATTCCAGATATGCTAATTGTTCTATTAGAATGAGGGAAAATTGAAGTTGAGAATTTCTCATTATTACTGGTGACATTGATTATCTTTGTCCTAGTAGGATCTATATGAATTGATATCCTAGCTTTTCTAATAAAATAATAATAATATAATGATATTCTACCATTGTGTACTAATGATAGAATGTGTATAATATATATGATTATTGAATAGTGTGACAGCAATCCATATCGTGTCTAACTTATTTTCGTGTCTAGCTTCTAGCGAGCAGATCTCCCATATAATTATCACAATATTTTTTTATATATTGGGGGTTTTAGGTTTAGAGTTCTTAAAACAAAATTTTATTATTTAGAGGAATTAAGACTTAATCCTATATTTGAAATTTAAAAAATATAAGACTTGATATATTAATTGGCATCAAGATTAGAAACTTGATTATAAATTAAGTGAGTTTTTGGATCTAGGCTAGACCTATAGTAGCATGGGTGTTGTTACTTTCGAAATCTTATCGTGATTATTAATGTGAATAGATTGCATTTATTTCGGAGCTCAACGAAAGTGTAAGGCTCAAGTGCCGGAGTGAATTCTTGATTATTTGAGGCAAGTGGATTTCTAAACTCTTGTTAAGTGTATGTAATTCATGTATTTCCTTGTGGTATATGTTTGGGAGTAATGGGAATTAGTGATGGGTTGACTTGTCCATGTTGAATAATTCTAATGATGGAAAAGGGTAATAAAAATGTAATGTGATTAATTGTTGGTGTGTGATGTTTAAGAATGATTTGAAAGGCTTATGGTTTAATTGTCGATGTTGTATCACTGTTGTATTGTTGTGAATTCTGCATTGATATTAAAATGGTCATCTCTTCATTATTTGTGTGAACATGTCATTTGCATTGGTTCTGAGACATGGTTGTGATAAGTGTTACGTGATAAGAGGATGTACCATTTCGAGGGACGTATCGCGCGCCACAATGGATACTATATTTCGAGGGACGTATCGCGCGCCGTGATGGATAACATATATCGAGGGTCGTATCACACAACACGATGGATGCATAGAAAGATATATCCCCCCATGGGTCTCAGACTGAGAAACAATGGGTGTGTATCACTAGGTCAGACATGCATCACTTTACTTGACATTGCATTCCATTGCATTACACATATTTGTCATTAGTGAACTTGATATTGTGTTTTGCTGATCTTGTGAGTGTCTTTCTATGGAACTTGGATTGATGAATATTGAGCTTGTTGTTGAGGATATGTAATTGTTAGAGTGTTGTTAGTGAGCTGTGTGCCATGTGAATTATGAACTGTTAGGTTGGGCTGGTTTTATGAAGGATGTAGTGTAGAGGTTCGGTTGGGGTGTAAGGATTACCCGTATTCTATCCCCTTAGCTTGTGTTTAGAGGTTTACTTGCTGAGTATCGTGTGGTTTGGTACTCACCACTTGCTTCTAGATTTTTGTAGGTTACTTGCCCGGACCTTCGTAATACTTTCTCTTTCTTCTTGTCCAAGGCTTCTTGTGGAGATTTGTGAGGTAGTTGTTTGTGATCTCAACAGACCTTCTTTCTCCTTATTTAAGATCTTGTTCTATTCTAGAAACAATGTCATATGAGACTTGTATTTTCTTTTGATTAAGTTGTAATACTTTAGAGGCTTGTACACGTGACAACTAAGTTTTGGGGTATATTTATGTTGATTATAAATTTCCACACTAATTTGTAGTCTTAAACCTGTATTCTCATTTTTCTTCCGCATTCACTGTATTGGTTGAGTTTTAGGCTGACATGTCTTGGTAGGATAAGACGAGTGCCATCACATCTATTATTGGGTCGTGACAAGTTAATATAAATACTTGTAATAGAAATATTTATCGATAATTGTTCCCTTACCTCTAATGAAATTAGACTTAACACTTATGACGTGTTGTTAAATAGTGTAAGAATTGACGCATTATCACTTGAATATATTCCATCAGAAAGATTATTGAGTTCTCTTTACAATCCTTTTGTAATCGATCTTTTCGTCAATTCTGTATGTGATCTCATAACAATGTACATCTAGAAACGTCATCATAAAATTATTTAAGCTTAATCACCAAAATTCAAGGTGACGTATCTGTATATTTTTTCAAGAACTATTCTTATCCTAAAAGATATGAATTTTCTAT